>VZUI01074786.1:12621-62991 GCA_013401135.1 Cettia cetti
TCAGAGTAGCAGAAATATGAAAAAAAAAAAAAAAAAAAACCCAAAAAAAAAACCCCACCAAAAACCAGGAAGTACAAAGTGATGGAAGATCAGATCCTTGGAGAGACTACTCAAGGAATACCACACACATGCTTACCTTTAAGGTAAGCTAATTATGTGGATGTGGAGGACGATTAGGGGAAAGAAAGAAAGAAAAAAATAAAGAAGGAAGACTTCCTAAATAAAGCTTCAAGAGGAAAGAGGGTGGGGCTGATCACTGACTTATCTAGGAATTTTGATTTGGGGGAAAATAAAAAAAAAATCATCATCAGAGTATCTCACAAAGAGCATGCCATCAGATGGTGATAAGGGTCTAGGAAAGCAGAAACCTCTTAGTTCCTCCCGTTGTATATTCATTCTTTATAGTCCTTTCAGGACCTGATCTTTGTACAGTAACACATTTCCTCATACAGGCAGACCATTCTGAGCTACCTTGGATTTTCTAATTTTATATATATATATAATTTATATTATATATATATATATATACACAAATATATATATATATATTTTATATATATATATATAGTGTGTGTGTGTGGTGTAAAAATACTCAAACATCCTTTGTCACCTGCCTGCTTTTAAAAATTTCAAAGGGAGCTTTACTTCCCTGCCTTGAGACTTGGCATTTCATATTTCATGCTCTTTATTCATGAGGCTTAGCTGAAACTTGATTTAGGAAAAGCGAAACTTTACTATGCAAGAGTACAAAACTATTAAAATTAATTGATCTGACCGTAACCATCAGTGAATAACTGGGGATGTAACCATGGAATCATCATGCCTTTTGAAAACTGTCTAGATAGATTTAATGGATATATACAGCAGTGTGATCTAAGGGAATACATGCATTCATTTCCCTCTTCCATCCACCTAAGAGGATTGCAACTTTTATCTGATATTGCAACTTTTATCTGATGCCACATTAAGGTATAATGTCCACTGATATGCAACAGATAAGGAATTGCCAAAACTTTCTTTGATGCCTTTCAGTCATGTTTCCATCAAATAATTCACCACACAAAAAATACACACAGAAACCACCAACTACTTTGTAACTAGCTAATTGGTTTAGACCAAAACCATCCAAGTTCTTTTACATCTTTAATCCAAATCTTCTTTTTTCTTTAATCCTTATTTTATTTATCTTATCTAGAGGGGGTAGTTGCGCATATTCATCTGAAAAACTTACAGAGTGAGAAATTAAACCCAAGAACAAAGCCCAGCTCTTTCATCCTGCAATGCAGAGAACATCAAAAGGCCACACCTAGGAAAATATTATTTTTCCTCTAAACTTTTTTCCTCAAGGCCATCAAAAATCTCTCTGCTCGTGTCTGATTTATGGTTCAACAATGTTTTCAGTAACCTCTACAGCTCAATGTCTGGTGAGCAAGCACTCTGGGAGTACAGCAGAGAATTGTTATGTTCTAGTACAGCATATATAGAACCATGAATATATTGAAACCAATCTATTTTCTCAGATATGAAGAGCACATGAATGTAATTGGTATTCTAATTTATGACAAACATCTTGTGGCTACAGCAACAAGGGCTCTGAATGGCAATATAAAGAAGGCCTAGGCCATCCAAGATGCCGTGCACTGCCTCCTCTAAATTCAGTGCACAGCTGGTTTAGATACACACCAAAGCAGTCAGCACACAAGCATTTCTTTGCAATGTTCCAGAACAAAGTCATCTTGGTTCAACTCTATAATAAATTCATTGAGAAACGTATATGCTTCCTCAGAAAGTGGATGAAAGCAATTAAAGCACCTAATGACTTAGGTGTCCCCTTTATGCTGTGGTCCTACCCCAATCCTGGCTGTGATATTCCTGTTGCCAGAGGTGGAAGCACTGGTGGGTGTAACATTGCTGGGATTTCTCAGGCAGAAATGATTTGAGACTTTCCCCTCCTTTGTAATGTTTATCACTGTTGTGTGGGAAGAGAGACAACTGTGTTGGTTATCCTCAGGACATATTCAGAATTTCTCCACAACTCACTAGAGTAGTAAGACAAATTGAGATGAATTCCTAACTGTCTTGAGTTCAGTGAGGGTTGATGGCTTCAAGTAATGATTAAAAAAAATCACAAACCCTAAGTAGACTTAAGTTCTGATCCCTTATTCCACCTGATTCCAAGAGACTGAGAGTATCCAGACATTAATCTAATAATATTTTAAGTGTATATATACTCTGGTATTTGTCCACCTTTCTTCAGTTCTTATTTATTCTAGACATAAGTTTTAATGCAAACCCAGACAGCAGAGTGAAAGAAAACATCTGCAACATTCAGAATTTCAGACCTGGATTTACTTTGCTAAGATAGAGTTCAAACCTAAAGCACGTGAGCTTTGGGGAAGTCAGGTTCAGCTGTGGCTACCAAATTGCCCCCAATTCATGAAAGTCACTCAGCCATACTCTCCTCCTCTCCTTCCCAGACCCAATTAAAAATGTCCTTTATAAGATGAAAATGGGAAATAATTTGCAAGATCAAAAAATTAGGCGCTGTGCACCACACAATCTATGTCTCTAGGTATTTGTTTGAGAACTATCAGAGCATGCTGTGCTTCAGACTTGTGGTAACAAACAATAAATTATTTTATAAGTCATGAAAGTTGTATTAAATGAAGTTAATAAAAATATTCTATCAGGATATAAAAGATTATTTTGAACATGAATCTTGAAGCAGGATCAAAAGTGGGGCTTGATCGTTAAAAATTGTAAAGGAATGAGTAATAAGAAAGACTAATCCAAAGGACAGGAATTCCTCAAATTTTACCCATGGATTGCAAGTTAGTGGGTTTGACTTAACAGCAGATCTAGAAAAGACTAATTACACCCAGAAATACTTTTATGTCTTGTGCTTCTAATGAGAAATTACATGTGAGCCCTGTAACCTCCGTGCCTCTCCAAGAGGTGTTGCAGTGTTTTCTGGTGTGAATTACAGCCAGGAATGAGCAGCAGGCATGGCCCTGAGCTTCAGAACAACTCCTTGGTGGCAGGGCACTTTGGATCTTTATTCTTTGGCATTTTTATCCCAATATTTCCTTTTTTTTCTCTCTCTCTTCCTCTTTTTATCCACCCACACTGACTATTCATGGCAGTCCTGGTTCATCTGAGAGAGATCCTGGAGGTGCCTCTGTGGACAATTTGGGATAACCACAGAAAGAATTCCCTTGCAGAATGCATTCAGATGCAGTGAGAATGTCTACCCTACAGTTTCCCCAGGCTGCAAAGACACAGATGGATGGTGTAATAGCTCCTTGACATTATTTATACTGATGGAAGGGAATTAATTCAAACTGCATGAAGCTAAAGTAACTGAATTTTGCATGAGGAGGAGGAGGATGACTCGGGAGAGCAAAATCCACGCTGCAGTTTGAGAGAAGAACTTTTCCTTTGCATTCCTGAGAGTGCCTTGGATGCTCCAAGTGCCTCCTGGCTACGTGCAGGGTGTGATGGTAGAGAAAGCAGCACACTCCATCCACAGCTGGGCCCATTCCCCTGCTGCTCTGCCTCCAAGACCCCCTTCCACCCCAGTCAGCTGGCCACAAGTGTGATTTGTTTGAACCCTGCTTCCGGAACCCCAGAGTTCCCTGTCTGTCATTTTTTAAATTCTGGCTCACCTTTTCCATGTCCATAGCTCATTCACAAAAGGTCATTTAGTAGCTGACCCTTTTTTTTCCTTCTGCTACAAAGGTGTGTTTAATCTAAGTCCTTTTTGTTTGGTGGTTAGATATCAACATCTTTCCCAATGTTAAAAAATTCAACATCTTTCCCAATGTTAAAAAATTCTAGGAAATCGTATTCAGCCTGAAAAATTTGGATGTGTGTATTTATTGGAGGATACTAATGCAAACATGAATTGGCAATGATACAGCCATTTTCATAAAAGAAGTGCAAAAAAACTGTTTTAGGAAGAGAATGACTGTAATTTCCTAAGTTTTACAGAACTACCTTATAAAAAATCCCAAAAGCATTGAAAACACATGATATTATCAAGATGACAAGCTCAGAAAAGAAAAGAAAAATAGTTGATTCAGCCATATTTCATTTACCTTACTACCTCTGCATCTTTTATTTTTGACAGCTTCACAAGGATGTAGCTAAGTATTTCCAATAATCTTCTTAGACTTGGGAATTCAATATTTTCATTTCCAGTACATAGAGTTGGTTCAAGTGAGAATTTAACAGCAACAAATAGTCTGTCACTAGCTTTAGCATGAGCCAAACTGAATGGAACCTACATGAAAGATATTGAAGATGGGAGGACACTTAAATGAAAAAAATAACTATATATGATATGTGATATGCTACACTATATAATATACACTACAATATATAATACATAATATGACATATAATATATAATATATGACATATAGTCTATAATATATGACATATAGTATATAATATTTTATGTGTTATATTTTTATATTATATTTTTATATAATGATCATATATCATAGATAATAGATAACAGATAAAATGTAATATATATATTTATTATATAGAAAGATACACAAGTGTCCAAAAATATTTTGCCAAGGTGTGTAGATATTTTTTGAGTTTTTCCTGCTCTTATTCTGTGATATTAATTCTGAAGCAGATTTTAGTACCACAATAGAACTACAGCCATTATTTCACTAATTAATCCCATTTCTGCTGTTAGCACTGAAAACACTGGCTTTTTTCCCCCAGTTTGCCTCCTTCAAAGACATGCCAAATGAGTTTGGGCTCAGTTTGGAGGCTGTAAATTAATGGCAGTATTTTGATCAAGCAGCATTTAAAATGACTACAATCACTTAAAAAGCATGTTAATTCTGAGCCACTGAAATGAATGGCTGATGCTCTTTGGGTTTGCTGTTTCCACTGGGCAGCTGGAATCAGAGCCACAAGACTGTGAACAAAAACGAGAGTGATGTTATCTGTCCATGGAAATGTCAAGCAACAAATAATTTGGTTTCTGTAATGTAATCTTTTTCTAGAGTAAACATAGAATTTGACAGTCTGCTTGGCTTTTAATTTCTTTTCTTCATCAGCTGTAGGAAAAAAAAAATGATCTCAGAGAATGCTCGTGGCATGTGGGGTCACAGTGCTCTGAGAACTCTGCCCATATCTCAGAGTAACAAGATGAGTTATGGATTGAGTGACAATTTCACTGAACTGAATTTTCTTTGCTTTTTCAGTCTTCAGACAGAGTCTTTGAGAGAGCAGTGTGTGCGTGCAGTTTGAGAGAGGTGCGCATGCGGATGTCATGGAAAAGGCACACATTATTTTAACTATTAAGAGCTAGTAAAAGTTGAGAAAAGATAAGAACAAATATCTGCCATAACAGAAAAAAAATTATGGCAGCAGAATTCTCTGTTCAGTCAAATATTGTGGCAGCTTTTTTTTTTTTTTAAGGGAAACAATGGACTAAAATTTTTGAAGAGATTTTTGAAGAAATTTTTGAGACTTTCTTGGGTTTTGTATTTTCCTTTTAAACAACCAGCTTTTTTTTTCCCTGATGAGGCATTTTTTATTCTTGTGTCCAAAACATTATTATTCTTTAAAAAAAAAGAAAACTAGAATAACCCAGAACTGATGAAACTACTGCCTCCTGGCTTTGCTAGACAGTGCAGAATTTCTTTTGATGCTTCTGGAGTATTTGATGTAGGCAGTGCTACATAAGGAACATTGTATTTGTGAAAACATTACCAGAAAGTCTTGTGGGAGTGGTGGGACTTTCAGGATGTAAAAAGAAAGGTCTAGCAAAGAGATTTTTCTTTAATGTCGAGTGCCATCATCTGGTAGCTCGCTTGAGTTCCACTTAAACCCCACCTCGGGGTTCCAGGGAGATTATTTGTGAAGCAATACCTAAACCTTCTTTTTGTTTTTCGTTGTCTCTAAAACTGGCTTAATCCTTCCCTGGGGTCATAGACAAAAGGAAATCCTTGCCTCTAAGAGACAAACTAATGGCGAGGGCCTGGGGGAACAACTGCACCTGTTGGCTTGCTCAGAGGTAGAAATTATTTAAATTGTTTATTGTAGTGTTTATTGTAGGGGATTTTTTGCCTCCTGTCCAGTTGGTGTTGGACCTACAGCTTCACTCCCTTTGCTTTCAAGTGAATTTTATTCAATTTTTTAAAATGTTTGAGCCCCAGCACAGTCAAACCCACCACTAAACCTTGTCCCCAAGTGCCACATCTCCATCTCTTCTAAATCCCATCAGGGCTGGGGACCCAAATGCTTTCCTGGGGAGCCTGCTCCACTGCTTTTCATGAAGAAATTCCTCCTAATGTGCAACTAAACCTCTCCTGGCCCAACTTTAGGCCATTTTCTCTAATCCTGTCACCTGTTACCTGGGAGAAGAGACAGATTCCCACCTTGCTTCCCCAGCCAGTAAATGGAGCTGCACCAATTTGCAGTCACCTCATGCTGGAATGTAACAGCCATGAAGCTCTTATGAGAGTTTGCTGTAGCTGGAGTATGCTCAGCTTGTGCATGACTTCCTAAAGAAATCACCACCTTTCTCTTTTTGGAAATGCTGGGCCTCTTTAAGGACTCTGAAATATGGTAGCTTGTGGATTTTTTTTTTTTTCTTTTTCCTTCCTCAAATTGTTCTGAAGCTTAACAGCAGTACCACATTTCTAATTAAATGGACAGATAGGATGCCGATAACATCTGCTTTCTGTAATAAAAACTATTGATATTGTTGACCTGACAGATTATCTGCAAAAGACAGAGCACAATGTCCAAATCTAAAAAGCAAGGGAGGAAGAACAGCTTAGCACAAGAATGCATCTATTATTATCTGTCCTTCTGCCTTTTGGAATTATTAAGAATGATTATAGAAATTATCAGTCATCTCTGCTTCTTGTTCTGGCATATGAAACAGAAACAGTGATTGAATGTCACGAAGAACTGACTTTGATCCTTTTTTTCCTTGATGAAATGACTTTGTAAGGTGCTTCTTATTTTTCTCTTTTTATGGTAGTGTCTCTTACAGGAATGCCCAAGATTTATAACAGCAGCTGCCATTTTTCAAAATTTTTCTCCATGTTGTATAGAGCAACACTTCAAACAGTAAAAAAAAAAATAAATTGTAATAGTAATTGACATCTACAAAGCCTTTCATTGAAAAAACTTAGCCTGTCATCGCCCAAACCTGATTTCTATTTAAAGTTTTTGGGGTTTTTTTTTCTGGGGTTTGCAATAAAAACCAGTCCCTCTGTGAATTAAGGCCTAGTAAACACCTACTCAACAGTTTTACTACTCTGCTTAAAATCCCAACATTCAAAAGCATCACATACTTTCCTTAATTAAAGCATTAATTGCGGCAAATCATTAAAAGTGGCAAGAACACTGGTGTCAAGAAAAAAAGATAGATAAAATATCAACTTGAGCCTTCATGCAAGGAGCTAAAGAAACCCCTAGGAACTAAATTCTTCCATGTGGCTTTAGATTTGAATGGGGAGAGAAATTCCTGGACTTGGCTGATTTTTAGGGCACCTTGGCTCATTTACACCTTGGAGGTGGCTTTAGTTCAACCCGTGCTTTCCTCTCCAGGGCTGCAACACAAACATTTGACAGCTTCACAAGGATACAGCCAAGTATTTCCAACAGTGTTCTTAGACTTGGGAGTTCAATATTTTCATTTCCAGTACATAAAGTTGGTTTAAGTGAGAATTTGAGAACAACAAATAGCCCTTTACCCTTTTCAGGAGGAAAGGTGCCTGTGCCACTCAGTTTTGCACGTGTCTGGACATTTCAAGGTCATGGCAGAGGCAGCAGCCGTCTATTTATCCCTAGCTCCTGAATTTCCAGAGGTAAACAAACAAGCAAACAAAATGCTACTGTAGTAGATTTAATCTCTTTTAGTTCCCAGTGCCAAACAGCAGCACCTCATTTTCAGCAGCTGACCTACATCATTTGCCAAGTATTCAATATTCAGGAGTTAGTTAAATACTTTACTTTAGCCTGACTAGTATAGAGGGTTTGTTTTTTCTTTTTATAAGAAAGGTTTATCTGCATTTGCCAGTAATCACAGGAGTCAAGGAGCATGGGCTTTAAGAAAGAAACAAAACAACCAAATATCTTGGTGGCTGGCTACGTAGAACCCTTATCTTTGGATTACAGTTTGATTTTCTTTGTGCAGATTTTCTATGCAATATAAAAGTACTGCAGAGGGAGAAATCAAAATATGAAATTAATAAAGCCTAGAAACTCACCATATATACTTAAATTACTGTGCCTTATGAAAAAAACCCCAAACAACAGAGGACACAAATGTAATGAAAATATATTTAACTTCTACAAAATTTTCATTAACTCTTCCTGAAAAAATGTTCTCTTTTCACAATATGAACAAAAACCATTCATTTAAAATCAGATGGGAGTTTCCTACAACCATTTCACCTTAATTGTCTGTAATCTCACTCATATTCCACATTATTAAGTTCTCCTGCCACCTCATATGTATTAATTTTAAATTAAGCAGGACACTGATAAGATAATATGCTTGGTCATGGTCCTCAGTGAGCAAGGTTTTTGTCACTGCTAATTTTAGTTGATGTGATGCCACTTTCCCTAAATTTCATCTGAAAAGTGAATTCTCAGGCAGTTTTTGGGCTCTTCTCATTTCAGCAAGCTAAAACTCTGCTAATCTACCTCAAAATTTTCTCAGCTTCCAGAATTTTGCATAACTGTTTTCTGCCTCCATTCTGTCGGGCTCTTCTAAGGTGAAAGTTTGCTGCCCACCCACAGCACCCTCCTGATTAACCTCCTTTTTTTTTTTTTGTCTCTGGTGGTGCAAATCTACTCATGTGCTTATGAAAATGTATTAAATTTTCTTCTTTTTTTTAAATTCGAAAGTTCCCTGTTATTTAGGTGAAAGCATCTCTCAGCAGTGCAACTGCTTGATCCGTATCATTACCAGATATTGTTCTTAGCTCATGCTCATTTCCACAAATGTGAGGCCTCATAGCCAACATCCCCTGAAATTCACACCTATATTTGAAGGTTGATGCTCTTTTGATGGCTGAAATGTCATATTTTATTTTCCTCCTTGTTATTAGGTATGTAAAATAGACTCTAAAGAGAAAACTTGGGGCAATTGTTGAGAAAAGGAATTTGGTTGAAGAGAGGAGCTCAACAGACACCTCAAAGGTCAAATTGTGGAAACAAAGAGGTCTGGGTAACTTCTGAGGGAAGTGAGGACACTTTTCTGGTACTCTGCAGTAGCTGAGAAGATATCAGATTTTACAATTTTAACACAATGAACAGGCTGAATAATTATAATTTTTCAAAATATTCTCTCCTTAGCACTGATTGTAATTTTCTTCCACATAATTGATGCCTGAATTGAAGTAAATTTGAATACACAAATAGATGTAATTTCCTCGACATACCTATGTAAAAATACTGCAAAGTCAACAAAATTATACACAAATCTTTGATAAATTCCTGAACTCTGATGACCTTGAGTGACTCTTCAGCAGTGAAAGACACAAAGCAGACCAAAAGCAAACAGTCCAGTTCTGAGACATGAGGTCATTTTTAAAATTATGACATGGTAAAAAAATTGATTGATGTATATATTGATGTATAGACTGAAACAGGAAGAAGTAGATCATGAGTGTACACACCAAGTAAAGTGTATATTTAATTATCTGTTTGTAGATAAGCTGAAGGAAATAACTCTTCCCTCCTCTAAGTTTAATCCTCCATTCTTTCAAACTTTAAATATAGCATTGCAATTCTGAGCATTACCAACAAATCTTAATATTAGCAGAAATTCTTTCTGTGTAGTTTAATTTAGATATTAGGAAAAGTGTCTTTACTGTGAGGGTGGTGGCATAGGTTGTAGAGAAGTTGTGGCTGCCCCATCCCTGGAAGTGTCCAAGGCCAGGTTGGATGGGACTTGGAGCAACGTGGGATAGTGGAAAATGTCCCTGCCCTGGCATGGGGAGGTTGGAGCTCTATGAACTTTAAGCTCCCTTTCAACCCAAACCATTCTATAATAATAATAATAATAATAATAAATAAATAAAATAATAATTTAAAAAATCCCACCAAACCCAAACCAAAACACAAGACTCTCCAAACAAGTAAACAAAAACCCCTCAAAACCCAATTAAAATAAATAACAAACATGTTGGTAATAAAAATAGGGTATATACACCACAGTTTTTTGTATCCTTGCAGAATTATACTCTCAGTAACTATGATTTTATAGATGGACATACTGGTTTTGATGGGAAACACATATTGTGTACAAGAGCCATGAAACAGTGCTTTTGTGACTTCAAAAGACAAATAAGATCTCAAAGGACATGAATCAACCTAATCAGAAAAACATAATCATAATGAAGTTTAATGAAAAATTATCCAAAAAAAAAAAAAAAATCTTCCTTGGCCACATCCTCACTGTTTGTTATTTAGGAAAGCTACTGTGACAATGATAAAAACAAACTCCACCACGTTTCTTGTGCAAGCCCACATTTTGTTTAAAATATTTAAACAGACTTGTCTTAGCTGAGAAATTCAACAGCTGCATTGTTTCAGAGTGTCTAGAGTTCCCCTCTTCTTGAGAAAATAAAATCTTCAAAATTTGGCCTTCCTGTACAGATTGGGGCTGCAGGAATTGAGTACTTCTGAGACTCTGCACAGTCTGAACCTGACCTTTCTTAATTCCAGGGAAAAACAGAAGTCTGTCAAGATTCTCTGTGGGACCAGGCAGGTTTTTTTTTTTTTTTTTTTTTTTTTTTTTTTTTTTTTTTTTTTTTTTTTTTTGTTAGAACTATTCACCGCTCTTAAATCTTATTTTTCTTAATAGAGGGAATGTTTTATTAGCAGCACCTTCATCTCTGACAACTTTCTTATTACAGCTTTTGCTTTGTACTCCAAAGGCCTTGGAATATGCCTAATAACTAAACTCATGTTATACCTTTCCATCTAAATAGCAATGACTGCCCTTAAGGGGCTCTGACAAGCATCAAAATCCTTCTAATTGAACTTTCAGCCATCTAAATTTTTAAAACCTGTTTGTGCAACCAGACAGCTTTTCCCATAAATATTTTTTTTCCCTTTTTTATAAGTCACAAAGCAAATTTGCACCACAAATACAGCTCAAATGAATGTGAAGCTACCACGACAATACAAGGGAGATTCAGAAACACTTTGGATAAACCCAGGTTAGTTTCTTGCTCTTGAATGCATGGGCCATCAAAACTTGTTTTGGCTTTTAAGTCTAATAAAGAAGGGAAGACAATCCATTACTCTTAGTAATCCAGAAGTGGAAATAAAGGTAACAAATCTGAGGTGAAGCAAGAAGGCAAAGGCACTGCTTTCTTCCCCACTATGTTCTCTCTTGGGTAAAGAAGCTGCCTCATGGGGGCTACAGGGTGGATAAAGTCATGAAAGAAACTTACAGATTATTATTATCTTCATTATTATTATCTTCAAAATGTGGAAAATGAAAGGGCAGATTTAGCTGAAGTCTATAAGTATATAAGAGTAGCTCCAATTTTTTGATACCAGTGGGGAAAAAAAAAAAAAAAAAAAAAGAGTGGAAATTTGCTCTACATTGCATGGGGAGACATTCCCAAAATCTTTTGTGGGTGAAGGTGCCCTTTATGAAAGACACACTAGTTGAAAAAACACCTTTTGAACCTTAAGTCATTTAATTTGTTTTGTTTTTTAAACTTCTTAGGCTTGAAAAATATCTTCCTGATACAGAAACAGTCCCCAGGGGTTCTATTGGGGCTTTTTATGGGTTTAAGGCCCAGGACTAAAACAGTTTTGCCATTCCCTGGTGACAAATAATCAGGGTATTGGAAGCTTTTCTGCCACCCAGATCATCTGCTCGTGTTTCTGCCATTACATCACCTGTAAAAACCCCCACAAAGGTAATTTCAACCCAAAGGCTGTCTCTGAAAGAGAACATTCCCACTCTGTTCTGCCCTTTGGTGAGTGGGGAATCCCAAATGGTTTGACAGAGTCAAGGTGAGGCTGCTCTTTCTGTTCTAGTCAGACCAGAAGCAAAATTGAAACCAAGTCTTCCCATCTTTCATACACGTATTCACCTACTCACACAGATGTGTGAGGCTTTTTTAACTGAAAAAAAAAAAAAAAAAAAAAAAAAAAAAAAAAAAAAAAAAAAAAAAAAGCTAGAAAGGGATTTTAGCTGTGATATCACCTTGGATATTGTTTGTCAGGGTGTTGAGTGCAGTGAGTTACCCACCAGCCACAGCTTCAGCAGGAACTGTGGTTTGGCAGTTAGTGAGAAAGTTAAGAAGTCAAGTCTCTTGCTTCCAGCAGAATCTGAAAGAGATTCTGATGCTGCCACAGCAGCAGCCCTGGTAGCCAAGGAGCCCAAAAGGGCAGTGAGCAGTGCTCTGTGTGCTCTCTCACACCTCGCCCCAAGCTCCCCTCTCACCATTACTGCAGACTTGGTAGACTTGATAGGACTTACGGGACTCCACTTAATATTTTCCTCATTTTTTCCTCTGGCAGAAGCACTCAGTGCAGCAGGGATAAGGTCTGTTTTGCCCCCCTTGGCTTTCAAAACTCAGCTCTCCACAGTCTGTGCCTGTGGCACTCTCAGGCACACAGGACTGCATTAGGAGACAAACCAAAGCTGAGTATGGATCACTGAAATGCAGGTTTGCTGCAATCCCCAAAGAAAGCAGAAGATGTCAATACCATCCATCTTAATGGCTTGTGTGCTCCTCACAGCACAGTTGCCAATCAGAGGTAGCTTAGGGGAAGAGGATTTTAATGGGACCAAAAAGATCTCATGAAACAGACAGGCAAAGCTCCCCAAGAACTTCCCAGCATGGGACAGAGAGGGCAGTCCTTGATGTGGCACAAGAGTGGAGAACACATTCATTGAAGGTGAAAAGGAAAAAACATTTATTTGTGTAAGGAGAGGTGAAAATTCTATTTTCCAGCAGCCAAAAGAAAGGGGAAAGAAGAAGAGGAGAAAAGAAAACCTGGACAATTGAAAATTACTTCTCTATTTGGAAATCTGTTAATCACTAAAGTAATGGAATTGTAAAATATATTCCCTTAATATTGTCATTATGATTGTTAAATAAGGAAAAGAATAGAATGAGAGCTGTTTATTTATTCCCACAAATTTGATTTTAAATACAAACCAACTCATTAAAATAACTAAACCCTCAGAAACAGTTAAACCAACAGAACCCTGCAGCATTCAGATGAAGGATCTTACCAGAAATCTGTGGGGGTACACAGAAAAAGAAGGGAAAACTTTGTGGACATAATGTTTACAAGCTACCATTATTAAGTGGGATAATTGCAGCACTGCAACAATATGTTTGATTAAATAAAATGGGAAAATAAGCCAGGAAGCAATGCAGTCAATCCATTTTTGTGGTGGTTACCTTTTGATAGCATAAATATAAATATAGATATAGATATAAATATAAATATAAAACACCAAAAGCCTCAGATACCATTGCCCTTCACACACCTCAGAACCTGTACTGGCCAGCAAGCAGGGAATAAGGAAAAGAGGCTGTTTTTGCAACATCTCCCCCCTGATGAAATCAGTGACACTGTGACACATGCAACAATATTTTGTACGTGCACCAAAATCTCCCAGTTTCACTGTGCTAAATCTGAAGATTCTTTCTGGATCTATCCGGATCTCACTGTGGAAGAGCCAGAAGCAAGATCCCATTTTATCCAGGAGGCTGAAGCTGGACATCTGGGCCATCACCAGCTCCTGGTGCACACAGCTGCATGGCCAGACTGGAAAAAACAATGTGCAAAGCAATGCATAGTGAACTCCCTAAATCCACGTTTATGTGGGAGGGAATTGTTTGGAAATGCTCCTGGAAGCCTTTGGATGTGAGCAGTACAGAAGTGGTGGCAGAGGCACCAGGATGAATGCAAGTGAGAGGAGGTCAATCACAGGGATATAATACCAGGTAAACAAACATGCTTTGCTCCACAGTGGAAGCTTTCCTTGATCTTTGAACATAAAGGTGTGAGAAGAGTGACTTCTTCTTTTTAGGCCTTTCTTAAGGTATGGATTTTTCCATCCTAAGTGAGAGCGTTACTGTTGCTAAGAGGAATGTTGCAGGGAGCTTGAAACAAGGATGACTCCTTCACTCAGAGAACTGATTTTGTTCCAAGACGTAAAGAAAATTAAAACAAATGAAAATGTTCATGAAACATTTTCATAAAAAAGGCTGAAAAAGGAGGGGGAAGACAAGGTTGTGTGCCAGACCTCACAGTAACCTTCCAGTATCTGGAGGAGGCCTACAGGGAAGCTGGAGGAGACCCTTCACCAGGAGCTGTGGCAATGGGAAAAGGAGCAGTGGGTACAAACTGAAAGTGGGGAGATACTGAGGTTGGATATATGGAAGAAATTCTTTACTGTGAAGGTGGTAAAACACTGGAGCAGTTTCCCAGAGAGGTTGGGGATGATCCATCTCTGGAAGTGCTCGAGGCCAGGTTGGAAAGGTCATGGGCTAACCTGGTCCAGTGGAAGGTGTCCCTGATGACAGCAGGGTGAGGGGAATCAGATGATCTTTATGGTCCCTTCCAACCCAAATCAGCAGGTGATTCTCTGATTTACCTCAGGGACACTATTTCTTTCCAGCTGAGGCCATCCCACCTCAGATTACAACTTTTGAAGAAAAGACATTATGATTTTGAAGAAAATATGGAAAAAAAATTTCCTCAAAAAAAGGTTTAATTTGGCAAGACAAAGGCAAACATTTTGGTTTAATTTAACGGGATATGTCTGAATTTCCTAAACACTCTCCTATTCCCAGAAAATATTTCAGTCTCATCAGTAGATGAGACAGCATTTTCCAACTAATTGTTTTGATGAATTTTTTTGAACCTCCTCTAATTATTAACGCCACAGTCTTTTTATCTTTGAGGAGTTTTCTTATCCTTAATCCCATTTAACCCCAAATCTGAAGAATAGCTTCCCATTCATAGTCCTATCGATGTATATAAGATTTTCAGATCATGCTTCCCACCAAGCAAGGTAAAACAGACAGTGCTTAAATATTGTAATAAAGAGATTTTGTACTGAATGACAGTTTTTCTCTTTATGATCTCAGCACTGAAGAAAAAGCACTGAACTGATTATATTTCTTGTTTTAAATATTCATGTGACAATGTTGAAGAGAGAAATGAATATCAGAATGAAAAAATGACAAGAAAAAACGACTACAAGAAATCTCTAGACATTTATCACAGGCCTAGAGGATACAAACCAATCAACTTCTAAAATCTGCTCTTTGATCGAGATGCCCAGTTAAAGCCTACATTATTAATATATGATTCTGTTTAAAAAGTCTATTAATCAAGCAGGGATGAATGATTAAGTGAATAAAGCACTAGCCTTTGACCTAACAGGCAACTTTCACAGATCTCTTGTGAATTCAATTCATAAAAAAAAGAAAAAGAATGCTTCAATAGCTGTATAAATTATCTGGAAACAATGGTTCTCATTGTTTTTCTCTGTGTCATTAAATGATTTTCATTTGCATGCAAGACCATCTCCATTATCTGATTGCCAGGCTGATAGCTTGCCACAGGATGGGGGGTGATCAATAAAGCCCATGGCTGGTTATGTTTTATCTAATAATATCATGAACAACAGCAAAAAAAAAAATCTTCTTTTAGCACTCCACCCTTGTTTTACAAGAATTCTACAGACCTTTGGAAAGATTAACAGGAATGGCCTCCATCCTGAAGACAGCTCTGTACACAGGAATTCTTGTTTTGGTGGGATTTTGGGGGAGGAAACACAGAACAACCTGAACACATCCACACCTTGAGGCCTGAGGATCCTAAAGAGTTCAAAAATAAGCTCTGCCATGCACTGGCACTCTCCAGGAGCTCTCTGTGAATTTCAGTGAAGTGTGTATTGAAACGAGTATTAAAATAAATAAGGAGCTGAATACGTGGCTTTTTAAATAAATGACAGATTCAAGGTATTTCACACTCTACTAATGCTGCTTTTTTAGGTTGATTAAACATGCATCAGATTGCCCAGTGATCATCAGTGTTTCCAGTACGTTTTTGCTCTGGCAATAGAGATAAATTTACTAATTCTGGTCAAGGGCAAGAAGGGGTCTGTATCATTTAGCATCTCAAGTGAAATCCTGTTGACTTTGGGCACCCAGGAGGCTGCAGTCTGTTTTTTTTCTCCTTGAAGAGAAGAAGAAAGTGATTTTTTTAGGGCTTTGAACACTAAACTACTCAGTATCACAAGTATCATATCTGCTGCCACTGAGTACTTGATTTGTTCAATATTTATTGCACGATATTGTAAAATATTTCTTGAACTTTTTGTATTCCACTGCAGTTTTCTCCCCAAATGTGGGAAATTCTGACTTTTTGGGCTTGATGTAGGAATTCCTGGTGGAGGCTCTGTACCTGTGCTCTGCTGGTGGTTGGGTTGGATCATGTAGTGAATGGGGGTTTTGAAATGGGGTAGTTATCAGCACTGTGTCCAAAAATCATCACTGGAAGCAGAGTTTGCCAAATTCATCTCACTCCTGAGATCAGTGTAGAAAACATTCATGTTTAGCATGCACATTTGTCCTTTCATGGAGCAGTTTGCCTGGAGTACATGAAAAAATCCCACTTAACATATACAGTAAATTCCTAAATGTTAGGGCTTGCTATTCCTAAATATTAATAGTGACAACTAGCAATAAAAAATAACAAAAGTTCTGCTGACAAAATATTGTTTTACGGATTGATTTATGAATATGTTACCATAACCAGACCAGTTCTCCCAGACAATCAATTCAAAATTAATAATCTTTTTTTTTGACAAAGAGATAGCAGAAACAATGCTACCTTGTGCTCTCTCCCTGCTTAAATACTTTCTGATGGGAAACTAGCATGAAATATTTTTTTAATTTCATTAAAATAAGCAAGAGTATCCCCAGACACACACAGGAAGAGCTGTGTTTTATGTTTGTGGTTTCTTTATGAGCCAGAAATATAGATCAGCTTTGTAAAGTGGGTTTCTTTTGTTGCTTAGAATTGTATGGGAAACTTTCAGCCTTTTAAAGGAGTTGTAAAGGGTTTTTTGAAAGGGATACAATTTTTCTCATGATAGAACCAGTATTGCTCTTTACTCACTTTAGGATCAGACTGTTATATTGTCCCAATCCACATAAAACATCCATTTCCCCCCCCATCTGTGAGGTCTAAAATGGAAGTTACTGATTTTTAATCCTCTTGGTGCAATTCTGATGTATTCATTCAGGACCCATTCAGGTATTCCAGAAATTCTGATGAGGGTGACTAGAAAATTTGCAGTGTTACATTAAAAATTCAAGTATAATTGCTTCCCTGACCCTTCAAGGCATTCACTCAAGTGCTCTGAAGTCTCCCCAGGAATGGTGTGAGGTGGATGGAAAACAGATACAAGCTCCCAACTTTCTTACTTTTGAGAAAAAAAAAGAAAGAAAGAAAGAAAAAAAAAAGCATGAAAAAGTCCAGCTTCCAGCAGAAGCTGGGCTTAAACATTGGAAGAATTTAAAAATAATTGTAATGCCTATTCTTATCAGCTTGAGTAGAGATTTGATGCCTGCCTTTGCCACACAATGAAACCACATTGTTAACACAGGAAGTTTCACAAGTTACACCTGCAGACACTGCACAGACAGCACATCTTTCTTAGCACACACAGGACTGACTTCCTGGAATTAAGTGGGCACAAAAAAACTCCCCCAGAATATTCAAGCTTTGATATGAAGCATCTGCCAGAAGGTATCAGGCTCGTGTTGCATCACTGCTGAATCCTGCAATGTCATGCACAATAACCTGCCATAAAAAATATCTGTTTCTGGGAGGTGTTATTGTTGGAAGGCTGAAAGTGAAAGCTGCTCCTGTACCATTCATGTGGAGGATTTTAATGATTCCAGAGGAAATATGAGTTCAACAGCCATCCCCAGTGGGCTGTTTCCTCCTTCCAAAACCTCAGTTAAGGGGCTGGAATGGAGAAGGTAACCTGGTGAGAAGGGTTACAGTCTTTGCACACTGGGAATTATGATGTGTTTTGGCCCAGATATGTGGAAAAATTGGAGTTCCCATAACCTTCACCTAACAAGGCTGGTCACAGGGAACCAAATTCTCATGAAAGGGAAGCAGAGCACACACACTGGCCATGAAAATTCCAGATTAGCTGAGACCAAAGCATTTTTCCTTGCATTCTTCACAAAATGAGCTAGAACTGAGCTGCTGTTTCAGCAGATAACATCCCTGAGCTGCCACAGGCCAGGCATTCCAAAGGTGTAAAAACTGGGGAGCAGAGGAGGGGCAGTGCTGTCAGATGAGCAGATGCAGGAGAAAATGAAACAATATCAATTATTGGCCTACTTTTGCTGAGACCCTTCCCTGGGGTTCAGGCTGAATCCCAGTGCCCTGTGAGCTGTTTTGAGTGAGAGCTCATCACTTGTGTTATGTACATAGGCATAAACCTTAAAAAAAAAAAAAAAAAAAAAAAAAAAAAAAAAAAAAAAAAAAAAAAAGATAGAAGTCTACTAGGAGGGGGTTTGGAAGACAATTGTGTCTGGAAGAAAAGGACTGAGACTTTAGTCAGTTCTCAACATGATCAGTTATTTTCCATTTTCCACAACATAATGCCTATTGAATCGAGAGATTTTTTTGCTAGTCCCTAACTAGCAAATGAGTTCTCCCTAATTTATTGGGGAAGAAGTGGCCAATGCCTCCTCATTGGAAACAGACTATGCACCTATGCCAGATAAAATCCTTTCTTACTGTCCATCAGAAAACCTGGAATTTTTATGCCCTTATAAACAGAAAAAAAATTCTAACTGGATGTTTTCTCCATAAAAATCCAACCTAAATTCTTGCCTATATACCCTGCATGCTCCAGAAAGTTCCACCTCTGAATTAATTTTTGACCTTTATAGCTTAGGCCTACATTTGATCTATATCCAGATATATTTCTGCATTGAATTGTTTGACCATGCCAACGTTGTCACAGTGATTAGGAGCATTTGTAATCTCTGAAATCCATTTGTCACTGAGAGATGTCCTGACAGAGCCAGGATAATTCCCACTGGAGACAGCACCCAGTTAAAGTGTATGTTATGCACCATCCTCCAAATTTGTTGCAGCCAGGGAAAAAGCTCCTCCTTTTCCCTTGGAGAACAAAAATGACATTTAGAAACAAATATAAAAATGCCTTGGATGATTTAGAAGGATGAACTAGGAGACTTTATCTTGCTTTTTTTGGAAAAGCACTGGTCTTAGGGACGTAATGCCTGGAATTCATTCATGTTATGGCTATTTACCGAGCATATGTAAAATTATACATGCTCCTTTACCAAGACAAGCCTGGCCATCTACCTGAGTAGAGATTGTCCATTAATGCCCCTTGGCAGGGCAGATGACACATCGTGACTCCAACCCCCTTGTTGTCCCTACATATTCCTAAAAAATTTATTTCCTCACCCTCTAGATTTATGAGAGACATTTCTAGTTAAACGTGCAAGTAGGTAAACATTTTGTAAAAGAGTACAATCAGTATTTAGGATTCACAAATGCCAGGAGAGGCTAAAAGACAAAATCCTATATTCTTTAACCATCAAAAGTCCTGAGTATATTTGTAAGCCTCTCTGTAATCTTGAAAGGTCAACAGACTTGGATTTTTTTTTTTTTTTCTGCCTGAAGGGAATATAAGTTCCAGGGGGTAGGTTTTTCTGCTTCTTGCCCACTGCCTACAGTTTGAAAATGCTGAAAATACAAACATGAATATCAAATTAAGAATATTCCTGTTAAGTAAAAGTTGAAGTTCTCTCTGTCTACAATGTGAGTGGTAATTCTTACAAACTTTAAAAGGTTAGAGGAAAGACTCAAGCCAAAACAATGTGGCTATGGATCCAAACTTTAGGCAACCCAAGAGAAAAAGTAATTCCAAATTGGTTTTTGAGGCTAGTATTTAACAAAATTTACTAAGCTGTTATAATAGTCTTTGCATAAGACTTATAAAAGCATTTCAGTGGCAAGTATAATTCTGAGCTTACTTTAGCACACAGAGAAACAGTTCTCAACAACTTAGAATGGGATAGAAATTGTGATGTCAGATCTAGTTTAGAAGGATGATTAGCAGAAATTACACAGCAATTATTTGGAAGTGCTAAAATCCTTATTCTGTTAATATTAAGGAACATTTATAAAGGAGAAGAAAAAGGAGGGACTTCAGGTTTTTGTTTAATGTACTGAAAGGGAGCGCTTTGAGTTGTTTTTGTACCAGTTTGAGTTTTAAGTAAATATCTGGTTTGATCAGCTTTTATGCATTTGATGTTTCTATACTTCTTGCTGAGCGTGTTTGCTTCTCTGTCATTCAGCAAACTTTGAACTGCATTTCTTATTTTAAACCTACTCAAATGTATGTATATTCTTAAATTCTGGTTTCTTTTTGCTCTGTTAACATTTTATCTGTTCAGGACTGAATATCCCTATTGTCTCTGCAGTATTTACATATATCTGGCTGTTTCAGATACATTGCAGCAACAAATTATAGATGCTATTTAAAAAAATCCTTAAAATAGATACTCTTATAAATATTATTAGGTATTGTTTATGCTTACATGCCTGGTTTCTATCTAGCTCTGTTGAAAAGTATGAATAGAAATCATATTTAACACTTGGCCATGACATAAGCCTCAAGACTACATGGTAAAAAATATCTGTCGTTTGCAGCAGAGTGTTTGTCCTCAGTCTGAGCCCTGCTCTGATAAGGCAGGCTTAAATAATCACTTCCCCTTGCCTGGTTTTAATTCAGGTGACAGTAAGCAAACACTGACTGGAAATCGATCAGAATCAATGGCCTTATGGCAAAGTGGCAGAGAGAAATCCAGGGTGTCAGTCAAGATCAGCCCACAGAGCCAGGCCTGGGGCTGCAAGGGAACAATTTTGGTCCTGCAGCACCCCAAAAAATGGGAGGAAAGCCCCTGATTCAGCATTGGAATGACCCAGACTTATAACAGGGAAAAAGGCAATCCTAACACTCCACCCTCCCATCCCCATCTTCAAAGCCTTTCAAAGGAAAAACAAGTAGCAAAATGTTTTGCTATCAGCTGCCTGATTTGCAGTGGAGCCACTGGAGCAAGGTTTGTGGGATTTGGGGCTTTTTCAGTGTAATCTGCTAAACAGAGCAGATATATGGCAGCAAGTAAAGAATTGTTTTGCTGCCTGGTCATTTAACAAATAGTTATTTTCCCTGTATCCCTCTCCACAGTCGTGCCCTACCTCTGCATTTATATATTCCTTTTCTCTAATGAGTCTTTGACGACCCCCAAGTAATTACTAAGGAATAACTCAGAACCATGTCATGCATCTCTCACATTTCTGTTTGACTGGCATAAGCCTGGCCTCACAAATGCTGAGGTGATTTGATCTGGGAGAGCCAAAGCTCTGCCATTTGGATCTCTTTCTTTGCCTCAGCCCCAGGAATCTCCTCCCCTACAGAACCACTTAAACATTTCTTCCCATCTCTTTCTCTGCCCAGACAGCCTATCTGTTCCTGAGGTAGAATATCATATTTGTCTTAAAGATAAATGAAGGTATATATAAAGTCTAATGATTGGATTTTACTCCTTATCAAGGTACTTTTATTTTTTCCTAAAAAAAAGTTGGATTTTAATTTTCTTTTTAATGCTTTTAGTGTTAAGAAAATTACACTTCCAAGTAACTAGTTTGTAATTTGTGATCATGCATGATTCTGATAGTGAAGGAATTTCATTACAGGTAGGGTAAAAAGAGGAGAATGCCTGTACATTTGCATGTCCATGTGCAGGTAAATAAATAGTAAACCACATTGATAACAGAGGCCATTATAATTTGAATAAGATTATATTCTCTCTAGGAGAGATAAAAGGTAATGAAAGACAATTCAAAGCTAGTTTGTTATTACTTCATCAAATACCTCAGCCTCAAGCTGATAAAATTCCCTTGTATAGCTCCCATGAGACATTAACTGCAATGATGCTGCCAACCATTTGTAGTGATCTCTAAAAACATTAATATTACTATTTAAATGAGTTTGTGATGTAGTATAACAGAGGGTAAAGCTAGAGGTGAAACTGCTACATAAGCTTTCATAAAATGACTACCAGTGTGTTACTGGGCATGACAAAATGAATTATTTTCACAACAGACAGGTGCTCCAAAGAGACTTTAAAAGACTTATGCAGAAGTCAAGTTGGAAAGTGTTCTGTCATCACCTTCAATGAAAGACAGAACTCTTGTTTTCCTTTTTTTTTTTCAAACCAGTAAGGAATATCAGACTCCAAACTTCTAGGGAGTTAAACCTATTTGTTCTTTTCTTTCCCTAGCAATCTGCCTTTAATTTTTTTTTTCTTCCTCCATTCTTAATTGTTTAAGGAAACTTTCCTATCGTGGCCCAATTGTTGAGCAGGTTTGGGCAAGTGAATGCCACCTCTCTGTACATGAGGCAAGACTAAGCACATGTTGGTTGATTGCCACTGGCTCTCTGCTCAAACATTGCAGAATTATTGCAAGGGTCTTCTGTCATTCAGACAGCAAAAATCTGAAGCTGGCCATGTTTTTACACTAAGGTTTTCAGAGGAAAGAGTTTAAACCCATTATATTTCAGATCTACACACTTTCACTGTGTTAATCCCTCACCAGAAACAGACACTTTTCTGCAGTTGTTGCCTTGCAAAACAACTTGTAAATCTGAAAAGCAATTAATTTACATCTTCTGAACTAAGGAAATGATGGGGAAAATGAGACAAGCAAGGCAGTTGTCTTATTTCAAATCAAAATGTTTGTATACTTAAAGATATTCATGCTTGACTACAAACTTATGTTAAAATCTTCTCTGGGTGAGCCTGTTAACTACGACTTTCTCAGGGGGAGTATTTCATTAACACTTGGAAAGAAGAGGCACAGAAGCAAAAAGTGCTGTTGTTGCAGTGTGTCACTTGTCAGGGAATTTACCAGTCCTCAGCAGAAGTTCAGTCCCTTACAGGAATGTTCTGGAAAACCAATGTAATTTTGTTAAAAGGTAAAATAGGCTGGGCTGAGAAGTTGCTTAGGGCACTCGTGTGCCACACACAATGTTTGGGTTAGTATTTTTCTTAAAATACGAAAAAAAACCCTATAAAACCAACCCCAAAGAGGGTGATCCTGAAGCTTCTTTAAAAAGTTACATATCAGTTTCATGATCATGCAGCACAAGGACTCCCCTGTTCCAGCATAAAAAAATCAGTTTATAAATTAGCTTCTTGTCTACAAAGAATAATTTTGTGGCTGCTGATCAGGATTTAGCCACTGGCCACGAAATTTGGCTTGGAAGCCCCTGCATATCTAAGTAAAAACCAGGATATTTTGGCCTGATATTTTATGTAGTAGATCAGATTTGCTTAAAAATAACAAATATTGAAAAAGAAAACCCAAACAAACCACAAAAGAACAAAAAAGGAAAGAAGAAAACTTATTCATTCCTTGCTAATTTAAAAAGAAATTATTTACAAAGCTTATTGTAGAATTTAAGGATGAAGTTTTAAAGAACTGGTACTGTCTGGTTCACTACCAGGTGTCTATTTTACTGTTTGAAATAAATTGTACATGATGCATGAATGCTAGAAAACATTACTGAGTTTCATTCATTCCCAGATGAAAATCCATTTTTTCTCTCTTCTTCTGCCTATCTGTGATACCTATGATTTGATAATATAAAATAATTGATTGTGCTTAAATTGCCTTTCAAATAAATTTTTTTACTGTAATCAAGAGGCTTTTGTCAGAATAAGGTCAATGAGAATGTGAAGTAATATGTTAAGCTGATTATTAATTGCTTGTATTCACACAATAGGTTATTTTCCCCACAAGGAAGGACAGTAGAAATGTTCAAGATTATTTTGTTGATTTGATTTTCAGTGCCCATTTTGAAGATTTTCTTTTGGAATAACACAGTGTTGTATTTCCTTTTCTTTCTTTTTCTTTTTTTTTTTTGATTTTTTTTTTTTTAAGATTTTTATTTTCTTAGAGAACAGAGAAAAGATTCTTATTTTTAGGCTATATAATAGCTTTTCTATCCAGAATTAATGCAGTCACTAAAAGTACCTGGTAGCAGTGAAATGGGATTTTCTACTTCCACTCTGTTCTTTGTCCTCTGACAGTTACCAAGTGATGGAGAATATTTCAAGGAATCTAGCAAGTGTTTTATGATTTTGCATTCAAATCTGCCCCTTGTTCTGAGCTTACAAAATAATGAGGATAAGAGTGAAGTTGCAGGTAATATCTTTCAGCAATAAATGTTTTTCTTTTCACAGTAGAGGTTCCTTGAAGATACATAATCTTCATGGTGTTTTGTGTTTGTTTTTTGGTGCATTTTGTTTGTTCACCATTTCCTCAGCTAAAAGCAATTCTAGCATGCACCCATGAGCAGTGGGCCAGTGTAAAACATACCCATCTCTTCAAGGACTGATATTTCAATATTCAGCCACACACAGAGGCAGATTATAGAGCTTGCTTGTCAAGATTGTTGCTGTCAGCAGCTGAACCTCACCCTTCTGTTGGAGACATCTTGCATCAGGGCTCAGAACTGTTCTTTTGCAGCAGAGAGGTGACATTTGCTCTGCTTTTGCTCTGCTCCCAGGCTGTTGGGATGAGGAGTGGCTGCTAAGCGGTTTTCAATGCAATATGTTTGAAGACGTGGGCCTGACCCACCTAAGGAACCTCCCTGCTGCACAAAGCAAGTAGAAAGAGAAGCCCTGTGGAACACAACCCGAATTGCTGTGAAACCAAGGCTAATTTTAACCTGCATGACTGCTTCAAGGTTTATTTATCACACACAGAGGAAGAATCTTTTCGACAGGTGGTCTATTGTTTCACTAATATTCATACTACACAGAATTATGTCCAACAAGACATAGAGGAAGCCATATCCCCCCACAGGCCTGTCCTCACCAAGACCATTAGTAAAATATTTCCACTCACCTTAATAAAAGCAGAACTGGGCACATAGCTAATATCAAATGCCAGGAGGGAAGAATTGACAAAAATATTTACCACAAAATTGGTTTTGTAAAGAATAGGCTGGAAAACAGAGATTGAAAGATTGCAATTTCAGCCACAGAAACACAAATGAAAAATTACTGGGTTTGCGACACTTTCTAATGGTCTGTGACTTTTTAAAAACATTTTTAATGCATTTTCTTCAGATATGCAGAGATACTCTCCTTTGGCATCAGAGATGATGTGCAGAGTAAATCACATACTCGTGACAGAAGTCTCACTAAGGCAGGGTGAAACACACAAAGCCACACTTAAGTAATCAAGAGTTTTTCTCAGTTTTTCTTCAGGAAAATATGTTATGATGTATATGGGGAAATGAAACTTTTTCATTTTCCAACAGAGGACCATCTCCTAGCACCTGTGGGCAGGGCAGAAAGAAAACTACTGAGATCAGGAGATCGGCCTCAAATCCTGCTCGAGCTGCAAAACTTCCAGGAGAATAAATTTGGATTTCAGTGTTTCCTTTCACCAGCCTTTCCCCTAATCAGCAAGTGGGCAGTCATGGCAATCCAGGTGCCACCAAAAACCTTCCACAGCGGGATAAGGATCCAGCTGGGGGGGGGTCCCACTCCCCAACATGGGACCCAACAAGTGAGTTCTGTCACACAGATTGATCTTGACTGATGCTGCACCACAAGCCTGTCACAGATGGTTTTAACAGAACTATAAATGGAAAATTCAAGAAATGCTTATGAATCTTATCCCCAGCTGGTGATGGGGCTTTCACAAAAAGAAATGGATCTGCAGAATCAGCACAGATCCACATTTTCATTAAACAGTTCAGATGTTCTTCATGTTCAGCTTTTTCTTTCATATCAATCTGCAAAGCTTGACTGAGGACCCAACTCCCCAGACTTAATAGAAATTCAGCAGTAGCACCTCACTCTCACCCTTGGAGTCTTCACAGGGGTAATATTATGTATTTTCCACAAGGTGGAAAAGAAAGGTTAATAAATGTTTTATTGCCCCGAATAAGGAGCATTGCATTACTCTTTTGAAGAGTTTATTCCCTGGGGAATAATTTGGATGAAGGTTTTCCAGTCATATCCCAGACCTTCTTAAAATCACAGCAGATACAATCAGTTTTTGAAATGCCCTTTATACCTGTCAAGCTAAATAAGATTACAGATTTGTCTGCTCACAGAAGTGTGATGTCATCTAGTCCCATTTGTTGCAGTTCCAGTCATTATCTATCTTGTCTGAAAGTGCAGTGTGCATGATCTGCAAGATCAATGTTGGGTTTGTTAGAGGGGGGAAAACCAAAGGTGACTGCTGCCCAATGCTCAAGTGGAAAAGCAGAAGTCAGGATGCCATAAAACAGGGCTGTCCCTGGATATGTTAAAGGGAGACAGGGAATTTTCAAATCAGCAAGAGGCAACTATTTAAGGCAAACACCAGGAAACACAACAGGAGAGGAGCTTAGAGGGCTTCGTTCACAGGCTGATAAACAAGACCAAAGCTGCAAGTGTGGGAGAAAAGAGCACTCCATTTTAGCACAGATAACCACAGATGTTCTTAACTCATCTCTCTCAACATCCCTGGGGGCACCAGGCTTCAGAGAACCATTTCCCTCCGTGCTGCTCCCACCCTGGTTACACCTGCCTGCTCTATGGCATCCTTACCAGCAGCAGAAAGGGCACAGCTTGGCCTCTGGAACACAATTGGAAAGACTGGATTCAAAGGTTAAGAGATGGGAACGCTTTCAGGCCAAAGCTCTAAGCAGTAAAAGAGTTTTTCCACATGCAGAATTAGGGACCTGCAATGTACTGCTGTCAGACAAGTGCTTTTCCATAGATGTGCCTCAACTCAAACTCTCAGTCTGAATTTCATGAAGCTGTGATGAAATTCATGTGTGAACCTTGCTGCTAAATCTGTTCAGTGCTCAGGGTCTGTTCCATCCTCTAAAAATTAACATTTTCAACTGTTGTCAATTATGGTCTATTGTATTCCCACACAAAAAGGACTCTTTTATGGAGTTTTTGTAGGGTTTTTCCCCATATGTCTCAATGTTCTACAAGCTGACCTGGCCTCAGGTGAGTATATCTAAGTGTTAACTACCAAAAATTACTTTGGAAAAATAATAGTTATAAACCCAAGATAAGCACAGATTTACAGGGGGAAAAGAGAAATGGCAAACCTTGGAGACACTAATACAGACATATGTTCCCTGAATAAATTCCTAAACTGAGATCCCATGTCTGTCTCTGTTCTGTCAAATATGGAAAGAAGACATCTCTTCTTTCCATATTTGACATGAGCATCTTCAAGAAATGCAATATTTTGTTAATTTATTGGCATCTATCTAAATCTCATTAACAAAGACATGAAGTTTGGCACAAAAATCCAGAAGAGAAAAGTTTTTAATGTAGTGAGCACCATGTCCCCTTTGGGTAGAATTCTGTCTGGGTTGTTGATTGGCAGAGCTGTATGTCAGGATGCCCTGCTTTGAGCTGGGATGCATTTTCCCTATTTTCTTAGAGCCCAGGGTATGCCTAAACCAGCTTGGCTCACCTGTTTCTACAAATAACACTTCATGAATGCTCAGATACACTTGACTAGGTAGAAGGGAATATCTTAATTCCCAGGGTTCAGTATGGACTTGGCTATTTTGCAGTGCATTAACCATACAAAATGATTTATTTATTTTTGATGTTAAAAAAGTAAATGACCTGCCTGCTTTATTTCAACTTGCCTTCAAATTTGCTTCACCCTTGCGTGTGACTTTCTGACAGTATTAATCTCACAGGCTCTATGTACTGCAATATACATATTTCTGGTTGTTCAACTCCTGAATGCAATTCCAATTTACTTCCTATACACCTGTGATGGTTTTGACTTCAGATTAAGCATGAGCTATCAGCATATCTTATATTGAAATTTTATATTGGGTCAAATTGTTTACCAAAATCTCTATATTTTGTTCCACTAAAAAATTAAGTCTATATTTGTATATAGTTACTTTGCATCACAGAACATTAAGTATTTTATAACCATATTCAGTGTTAAACTATCACTGACATTTAATTTAATGAAAGCCAAAGCTCATCCATATCTCCCTGCCTGTTCTACCTTTGGAGGCAGACCTGGTACAGGGAAGGATTGCTTTCACTGGTGAGCTTCAGCACTTTTCTTTGTGCTGGAATATTTAGCAGTTAGCTTCAGGGATGATGATCTCAGTATTCCACTTCTGTGAGTGGGACAATGGGAGTAATCTCAAAAAAGTAGGGTTAGACAATTCACCCAAAACTCCCATTTCTGACTGAAATAACATGCACACACAAAGATGTCCCTTATGCAAACTTGATATTGAAGCTTTTAACAATTCCCTGCCGATAAAAACATGATGACAGCAGAAATTTCAAATATATAACAGGATCTTTTAACTGTGTCTCAGTTACCATTGTTAGCTTAAGGGTAAGTTTTTTGAGAGTGCCCAAAGGAGAGGAGGGGAACACCTAAGTTGTTTCATCCCCTAAAGATACACACTGATGCTGTGTTATATTTTCAGGGGTATTAAAGCAGGCAAAGAGACACAACATTGATTTTTTGGTGATTTTATGGACCCTGTGTTCGAGCTTCACTGGCAGCAACAGGGCTGAAGTGTCCCTAAGACCCAAATTGATTTCCAAGCTATAGTCCTGTTGAGATTATCACTTCTCCTTAAGTCTGGAATTTATTGCCTTCTAGTGATTACCCCTCCCAACAAAATCAGAAGCACAAACCCCACAACTGCTCCTCTTCAATGCAAAGCGATTTTCCTTAGCTGCAGCTCATCCTTCACAGCTGTTCTGGCACATCCTTGTGCACCTCACCTTCCTCAGTGCATCAGAGGTGAGGTGATCAGCTCAGCTGCACGCCAGCAGCAAACAGGGCAAGGAAAGCAGGACAGGGAAGAGGTAGAAGTTTTTTAAGAAGGATCATGATGTTATTGAAGGAATATCCTGCTTTCTACATCTGTTTTTCTCTTCCCCTTCACTACGCACTTTGCTTTCTAACTTTGAAAGAAATAATTCCAAGAATTTAACCTGTGGTTTGAAAACATACTAAATATTTTAAAAAATAACAAGTTCTTCACTGGAATGACTCAAAAATGCACTCTGTGTTGGAGGTGCTGAAGAAGTATTCATTAAGAATTTCGTCAGGTGCACAGATTTTAGAATAGGTGTTCTACTGATGTAAACACTTAAGTCAATGAAATTTCATGTTCATGAAATAAAGCTGTAATTAATGAAAGTTCAAATTCAAATGTGCAATTGCAAGAGATAGCTAAGAAAAAAAGAAAAAAAAGAAAAAAAAGTCTGGCAAAATGTAAGCCACCCCTGACTGTATGATCAACAGGATTGCGTGAAGTCACTCAGTCATGCTAATTCATCCAGTTTTATTACTAGCTCTTCATTAACACTCTGTGTAATTATGCAAATACCTCAGAAGAAAAAAAAAATGTTCTTTCCAAATCTGCTTTTTAGTTCTGGGGGAAGTGTAACAACATATGTTTTTCAGATGCTGAGGGATGGTTTCACCACTAACAACATGTCATTAACTTAAACTGAACAGCTTCCTCACACGCTGTGGCCCAATCTTTTTGTGTACCTGAATATGAGTTTGGCCCAGAGTTCACTCTCTCCCAAGGTGGGGTTGAATCTGGTGAAATCCCTTTTATCCATCATTATTCAGTGATACCTCATGGTTTAGGAGATCCTAGACTCTGAATCTTCATTTTGGTGAGCTGTATTGGCTTTCTGCTTATAAATATATTTAAATTAACATTTACCTGTCTTTCTGCAGGCACGTTAGGGATGTGAAGTCAAACTATCATAAAGAGAAGCAGAGGAGTTGCCTTGTTTTGGAGAAAGAGGGAATTCTGATGTGCCAGGCTCCTCCCTCTCTGTGCACAGGGGAGGTGCTGTGCTGTGCACGAGGGAAAGCACGGGAGGGTTCTGAGCATGGCACAACAGGGATCAAGAGGCCCTGCATGATTCAAAGGAGAATATTGTGTCTCCACACACTTGGTTTGAGGGATAGTCAAATCAGCTCTGAAAGCCTTGGACCTGCAAGGATTTGCTTGTCTCTGAGTTGTGGTGCTCAGGTGCAGCAGCCAATGCACAATGCAAGAGATGCAAGGGAGAGGGATGACACCAAGCTTTTGTGAGGCCAGGCTGGATCCATCCAAATTCTGGAGCTCAGAGTCTGCTCAGAGGTCATTTCATGAGTGAAGAGGAACAAAAGGAGACCTTAAGATCCTTTACTTCCAACTTGTTTTTGCTAAACCTTCATAGCAATTTGCCCTCAGGGAACCCCCAGCCTTCTGCAACTCTCTAAGATCCCACATTAGATCCCAAATCACAAGGGCCAGTGAGCAAATCATGCACCTGTGGTTCCATTTCAATACACAGTCAGCCTTAGCATCCAAAGATTCCTGCAGTTATGTTAAAGCATTGATCCTTAAAATGAAATTTCTATTCTGTTTTTAACTTGAGACTGGCAGTGTCCATTGCTCAGCACATCCAAAACTGAACCTCAGGAGCAGCTCAAGTAATTCTGATTAGTAAAAAGATTAAAAAAATAAATCAACATTACATTTCATTTCCTCACTTTTCCTTTTCTATACAAAAAGGCAAGAGAGCTGAACATAATTAACTGTTCTGCTTATTGAAGAGCTATAGGATCAGGTTCAAGCTTGACTCAATTTTTAGGGGTGGCTTGGATGTGGGGGATATTATTTTTTTGGTAATAAGGAATACAAGGGCTGAAGTCTTGGCCACAGTGAAAGGGGAAAAAGAAAACCTTAAAAAAAATATTTCTGCATGTTGTGAGGGAATCAGGTGGAGGGAAACTTCAAGACTGGATGCCTGAATGACAGGTGTTAGCAGGCCAGTCTAAGGTGGGGCACTACTTGGACAAAACCTGAATGAATCTGAGGAATCTCCTCCCAGCTCTGCACATATTCACATCTGAATGCCCAGCTGCCAAATACAGCACATGTGACAGACATTTGAAGTTATTTGCCTCTTGAGTTTGACTGATAACATTATTTAGTGAATATATTTTTCATCTTGTAAGTCACTGAGGAGAAGAACTGCTTCTACTTTGGTCATGCCAGTTCAGCTTCTTTGGACACCCTCATGCATGAAATACTGACACCTCCCCTCCCCCAGAAGGGTCAGTGCACAGCAGCAAATTCCAAAATAAATGAACACAGTACAGTAAAGACAAGATTAACATGAAATTCCATGTCTCTGGGCACGTGCACACGTATACTTCATTGCTCCATGATCTCACAAAAAACAAACTGTTTAATTCTGATCTTTAAAGAGCAAAATCATTTGCTATATTGAAACAGCCCATTCATCACATAAAGCATTTGATTCTGTCACCTCAAGTACTTGTTAAATCACTTCCAGCTGCTACAATCAAGGGCTAGGTACTTCCAAGGTCTGACACTTTCTGAGCTCTATTACACCTTTAAGTATGATTCTTCAATCCAATTCTAGCCTTCATAATAATCAAGTGCCCACTCCACTTAGCTTCAAGGCAACTAGGGAACCTGGAATTCTCCATGTATGCCTGTGTCTGATTTTCAATCAGATCTCTTCAACCCAAGACTGAAAGCTCCTGAATACCAGCTAAGTACTAAAATGGCATCATTTGCAACCTGCAGCAGTGTCACCAGTAGCACTGCCATTGTTAAGCTCCTGTTTTTCCCAGGTCCAAAGCAGTGTGTTTAGGCAGGCTGAAATTAAATATACAAGGCAGAAAGTAGCTGCAAGCATGCACAGTGTTTGCCAGATAAACAAACTCTGTCTTCTCACACAATTTTGTTACCTGGGTCTTAACTAAGCTGCTGCAGGGGGCTAAATTATGCTTTGTGTGCTACAACTGGGGGTGCCACACATGGAAAACCCTGAGGTGCAGAGTTGGTAAGAAAGTGTGACTCTGGCTGGTCACAGGTTGTAATATCAACCTCAAAGCTGAAATATGAGTCATTCCAAAAGGAAGAATCATTATATTTAGGATTTTTTCCCACTTCTCTTTGCTGGAAGATCATCTATTGTTTGGTTTTTTTTGGTTTTTTTTTTTCCTTTTCTCTCTCTCTAAGCATCAGCTCCTGTCCACCTCTTGGGAGAGGCACTCAGAGGCATTATTGCACAGCAATTCCCAAGGCCCTGAAATTGTTGTTATTTTCAGATTGCCTGAATATCCCTGCATCCCTGATCAGCATCTCCTGTGTTTGCCTGCTTGTGCAAACTGGCAGTGCAACAGCCCTCACTGTGCCTTTTTATTTTTCCAAAGAAAAACAGGAGATTCCTGTTGCAATACCTTGTAGGAAACAGCAAGAAAAGAGGGACAACAACAGTTTTCCACAGACACAGACTAAGGAATTCCACTTCTCACAGAACTTCAGTTTTCTCTTCTTCTGATTGAAAAGAGAAAAAAACTCCACACTAGAGTACACATGACATTTAGCCTTGCTTTCTTTAGTGCCAGCTAGCAAACTGCTGATATATCTATACATTTAATTAAAAACCCATAAAAATCCCTAAATCCCAAAATCCCCCTCATGAGAGCAGCAGCATAAGGCAGACCTTGCACAGCTCCATTTTCTATGGTTCTGTGTGCTGTGTTTGGGTTCTCTCCTCCAGTAAGGCACAAAAGTAGTATTTTCCTCTGCTTAATTTATTTTTCCAGCACTTTCAGGTGTTAATTTTCTAGGGAATATAAACCTGAAGTCCCCACTGTGGTCTTTCCATGGGAAACACACTCTGTGTGGGACTCTGGAGTTTCTTGAAACCTGTAGGACAAAAAGTGCTCATAAAACTGTTCCTCTGCCACAGGGTTAAAACCAGACAAAGTATTCAATTGTTGTTAGCAGGCTCAGACAGACAAATGGGAATTCAAAAGCTCAAGATTTTCAGGTCAGCTTAAACAGGGTCAAGATTCACCAATTTGCAGAAGCTGTTGTATTTGTCACAAAGGGGTTTTTTTGCTTAGCCTGCCTGTTACTGCTTAGAACACCTCAGAAAGTTTTCTGTAGTTTTCCCTGGAAGCATTTTTTTAAACTCTACTTTTCAAAATACATATTTTTTTCCTTGTGGCAAAATCTTCCAATTTTTTTCCCAGTGCAATTACCTTAGGAGTTTAGTGGCCTAAGTACTCTTGGACAAACTTAATTAAACATCAGAACTGATTACATGGAACATTCTTAAGAAAGAGGACCCTTTCCTTTATTTAAAGTGAAACATTTCCTTTTTGAAAAGTATTCCTATGCTCTTAATGAATGAATACAGCCTACATGCAAAGCTGAATAAACAAAGCAAGTGCACACCAGCTAAAATACAAGGTGCTGAAGAACACTACCAATATTTTTTGAACTAAAAGCTTTCTGTGTTATGTGAGAAAAGCAACCAAAATACTCTTAAAAGGGAGGCCCTCATAATGAGTTGGCTATTTATTTTTTTTTTTTTTTTTCCAGACAGCTCTCAATTAGCACTCAGGCCAATCCTGCTGCTTGGGGAGCAGGATTGGCCTGAGAGGGAGGGGCAGGAGGAGCCTGAGAGTCGCTGGAATCCTTTCAGGCTGGAGTCAGAAATTCCAGATGCAGCACTCCTGGCTGGTAATGGGCACTCCAAAGCTGCTCAGTGACAGCAAAGAGGAAGAGAAGCAGGGATATGGACACCATGAGGCACAGATGAGAAGAGCTGAGGTTTGACACAGAGGCATTGACTGCAGCCCTGAGAGAAAGGGGAAAAACAAAGCAATATAGCTTTTTCTAGTCTGGTGAATGAATAAATAGAAGGTGACAGAAAGTCTTTTGGATGCTTATGAATGTCAAATACTTTTAAGTGGCTGCCTTTCCTTGTCACTTAACATTAAAGAGCCATCTAAAAATACACTTATGCTCAGTCATTTGGTTAGGGACATAAGGCTTAGCTGACTTATAACTTCAATATCGATTAGGTAAAAAATGGTAAGGTTGGCTTTTCTTTTAAAACAGCCTCCCTTGATAGTTTATGCGTTATCTTTGTGTAGTTTTCCCACTATTCCTGTGTATTACTTAAAGAGATTAAGAAATAGAATTCTAAATTATTCCCACAAGAAATCTTTTCAAATTCAAGATCTTCTGTTTGCCTTTATTATTATTATTTTTCCTTCCTCAAAAGAAGTGCCTGTACTGTATATATTCAAAAATACATTTCTCTGTAAGGTTTTGCAAGCCAAGCATAACAACACTTTGCTGTGCATGAGAACAAAACAACTTAAGAAAAGAACTAATCCTTCCTAACTAGAGATGTGTATTTCGCTTTCTGAGCACGAGTAGTAACTGACCAGAAAAAGAAAATTATTATTGCTTCCCATTCTCCTATTAGAAATTTCCAGCCTTTCAGTTGTTCTAAACTGTAAATTAACTCTTTGATGGCTTTAACAGAGAGAGTGAGCAGGACTAAGGGTTCCCAATGAGAACAGGAGCAAGCAAAGGCCAGAAATTCTGTAATAGTATCAAACTGCTGGACCAGATGTCTGAAAGTTGGTTGGGTGGTTCAAATTCTAGCTCAGTGTGTGGGGAATCTCAGAGGGAAACCAAACAGCACCTTTTGCACCTCTAAGGAGTTAAAGTTTTCCTCCTTGTAATGGTGAAATGTGTTATTGCTAATCAGGGGAAGGAATCATTTTCAGTTCCTTTCCCTGTGCCAAGAAGGCAAAATTCAGGTGCACCATTCAAATCTTTCTGTCACTGACTTTTTATTTATTTTTCCCTCTCACAGGTTGCTCATCTGCATGGCCAGATTATTTTCCTTTTTCCGTTCAGGCTAATCTCTGCACTGTATCAATAGTTTTATACTAAAATTAGATCCCAATTAGATCCCCATGAAGAGTTTGGTTTTCAGGCAGCTGAAGTAGTTTTGAAGTCACTTCAAAAAGATCCAGCACCAAACAACCAATGAACCAACCAACTAACCAACAACAAAAATAACCATCCACCCCAAAATACCATCACTCCTGGAAAACTCAAAATACTGAAAGTTTCAGACTAAGGATAGAGGTTCTAAGGGTCTTTAAGGGAATAGGGACAGCACATGCCCTGCTGTGGTCCTGCACAGATATATTATTTCAGAATGCTCTAGGATTACAAATGATTAATGCATTACAGGATGGCAGAAAGAACTCCTCACAGCCACGCTGCTCTTTTCCCTTTTCAATCAATTCCATTAAAACATAGAAGCATAAACCCATTTGTCTCAAGTTTCTGTGATTCAGAGCTCAACTGAATTGTGTTTTTAGGATTTTTAACCCTGTGCCAGGGTTTCAGTTCAGTTACAGACAGAGAGAGGATGAGTAAGGAGCTCAGCACAGGTGTGGCAGGTCTGGCTATTTACCATGTGCATCAGAGAATTGAATGGGAGAGCAAAGAGGGATGGCAAAGGGTGTTCAGTACTGCCAGCAAGTCATGGTTTTGGATGAATTCTGAGAGAGCAAAACCAAAATTAGTCATAAAGATTTGTGGAAGAATTTCAGAAGACTAACATACAAATAAATTAAATTCAATGCACATGGAGAAAATAAACTCTCCTCTCAGCTTACAATATGATTATATACTTGTTATTATCATGAAGGAACAGGGTCTTGGAACTATTTTAGCTAGTTCTGTAAATATGCCACATCAGAGAAAACAATCAGACAGTGTGAAGAATGAGTAAGAGAAGAAGAGTAAGCAAACCAGAAAATGCTGCCATGATATTCAATGACAATAAAATAATGTCATGATATTGAATGGCAATTTAAATATTTAATGATATTTAATATTGGGATCAGAAATATCAATTAAAGGCTAGAAGAATGCTATGAAGGGTGACCCTTCTTGAAGGAGCAATAATCCAATATTAAGAAAATAAAAATATGGGTTTGATTTTCACTAGGGAATGGACCCACCTGTGCCACTCCAGAGGTGCAGGACCATGCACAAGCAGCCCCTCTGGGACACTGCTTTCTGCCTTGGCCCCTGCTCCATAAAACCCAGTTAATTACACAGCTCTCTCCTCTGTTTTCACAGAGCCCTTTGAACTGTACTGCTGGAAAGCCACTGATGAGCAAGGTATTAAAGATCAAAACCAGACTAGGACTGCAAACACAGATCCATCATCCATGGAAGTTTTGATTGGGACCCCAATTTCTGCTCCTTTCTATTTCTTGCACTGGCTGAGAGTATTAATATCCCCACAACAAAGTTCAGATACAAACCTGAAGGTGAACTTTCTGGATTGTGTCCTGATTTTTGACTTTAAAGTGCACCTCAGTGGCAGCCTCTTGCATATGGTACATTCTCATTGAAGTGCTTATTTTTTCATGTAATACCAAGCACTTCAAAGCACATTCCTCTGTTTCTCTACTGCTCATTGGCTTCAGCAGTGAACAGCAACCAGGTTGGGAGCATTATATCTGACTTCTAATTCCATACAACATCAAAGGGACGTATGTATATTTTAAAGAATTGCAGCTAGAGCTGTGCAAAACTTGCCTTACAAGCCCCAAACCTTCGTAGTGTGTTTGTACCTTCACCTTTCTTTATATTAATCTTTTCATGCTCGGTGTTAGGATCACAGAAAATCTGCTGATAGAACAACTCCAATTATCCCAAATAAAACCAAGATACTTTAAAGGTTCAGATAATAAATGATGTCCTTGGTGTTCACAGGCACAGGGGAGACTAACTTCTTTCAGCTAGGAAGGAATGCCAAATAATTGCACAAATAATACATGCTTGAAGTTTGTCATATGCTTGGTCTCCTTCCTTTTCACTCTGTCTGATCTGTATTCCCCCAAGTTTTCTAATTCTCTCCAAATCACTTGCATGACTACTCTGCCTCCCTGAAATGATGACACAAAAGGACTCCCCACCCTGAAAAAAACCCCAACATCATGCAAACCACTTGTGAAGTTTTTAAACGCGCACTTGACATTTTTTTGAGTTTAGGATGTTTATGCTGAAGTTGTTTACCCAAAGGCACTTTAGGTGCCCCCATTACTGGGTCACCATGTAGTAGCTGCAGCTCTCTCAATCCTTCATGTTCCCAATGCCCCCATGGGAAGACAAGAAGTGCTGTTATCTCTGGTTTATAATTAGGACAATGAAGACAAGAGAAGCAAAAAAGCGTTTCCAGAAGCTCTTCAGATCCTGAGTCACTTAACCCTTATTAGGAGCAATATTGTGCTGTGCTCCAGGAGGAGCATGGCTCAGCCAGCAGCCTTTTCTGTGCTGCTCCCTGGAACAGGGCACAGGCTCCTCTGGGAGCAGCCTACATGCTGCTGGTGGAGAAGGGATCATTAGACATGTTTACTTGTCACTGCACCTAAACCAGAGAGAGCTTTCTGAGAGCAGCAGGCTGTTCTCAGGCCTCCATTTGAGATGTTTGCACAGTGTCACAGCTTTCCTGGTAGCCCCTGATCCTTGTACCTCTCCAGCTTTCTGCTTCACACAAGCCTGTTAAGTGGTGCTCTCAGTCTGTAAATGTCATTTAGGCTCCTGCAGCAGGACTGCTCCTGAAAATGTTACCTTTGCACAAGTTTGTTTGCAATGAAGTAACTCAAATCCGAATCTCCAGTAAGCCCAGACCCTGTCCTAGCTGCAGGGCCATCCTCACACAGACCATGCTCGTGCCTGAGTGTGCACGTGTGGAGCTTTGCACAGGTATTTAATGTCACTGGGTACTTCTGCCCCTGCCTACAGCTCAGGAATTCAGAATGAAGTTAGAGACAAACAGAAAGAGCTTGTTCAGTGCATTTTAAAGTGCTGGCCGTTATTAAATGACAAAATTAAAATGATAAGCTTGCAGTGAGTTTTTAGAATCGTAGAATAGTTTGGGTTGGAAAGGATCTTAAAGATCTGATTTTAGACACAGGCAGGGACACCTTTCAGTACACCAGATTGCTCAGAGCCCCATCCAACCTGGCCTTGGACTCTCCAGGGAAGCAACCACAGCTCCTCTGGGCACCCTGTACCTCACCAGCCTCCCTCCAGCTGCTTATTTACACCCATGAAATCCATGAAGTTGATTAAACTAGTGAGGCTTGAAACATTTTTTTTTCTTTCTTCACAATAAACAGGAAGACACTATGATTAAAAAAAAAAAAAAAAGCCCAAATTCAAGAAAAGCAATATAACATAAAACATTTCCCTCCTGCTGGTATTTTATAGATGACAAGGCATTAAATGATTGATCATACACTGTAATGACGGATAAGGACAATTGGCTGAAAGGTCAAAACTATTAAGTAAATAGTAAAAAAAAAAAAAAAGAAAGAAAGACAAGACAGTATATTTCTCTCTGAGGCATAGTAAGTTTAAATGGCAGGAAACCTTCATGTCATATCCACAGTGCTTCCATTTAAGCTTAAAGAGTATTGAACTGAAATATCAGCAATTAGTTAAGCATTTTTTCACATTCTTTGACAAGGAAAATTTGAGCAGGGTTGAGATTTTTTGGATTACCTCAAATGCATATTTACATGGACAGATAGTGATAAGACAAGGAGGAACATTGTTAAACTAAAAGAGGAGAGATTTAGATTGGATGTCTCAATTACATTCTTTCCTGAGGATGATGAGGCACTGGAACAGGTTGCCCAGAGAAGCTGTGGATGCCCCACCTCTGGAAATATCCAAAGTCAGATTGGCTGGGGCTCTGAACCTGTTCTGGTGGAAGGTGTCCCTGCTCATGGCAAGGTGTTGGAATGGGATAAGCTTTAAGGTCTCTTTCAACCCAAGCCTCTCTATAACAACCTTCCTGATCATTGCTTCATAGCCACATTAATTTCTTTCCCTTAACTTAGGTGTGCATCTACATAGACAAGAACAAATTAAAAAAAAAAAAATCAATTAGTGCCAAAGGAATGTATTCATATTTCAGGGCTTGTGGACCTCCCTGGATTTTAATACAGTTTTTCCATCTCTGGATTTAGCTCAGCACAGAGGAGAGTCCTGAGGAGGCTCTGGCTACCCTCACAGACTGTGGCCCAATTCTCCTGCGTGGGATGCTACAGAGGAGGAGGCCCTGTAGGAATTCTCAGTAGCCCCTAACACAGCAAGGCTGTGAAAGCAGTTTCTCACCCTACCAACTATCAAACTGATTTATTTCAATTTTCTAAAAGCAAAAACATTTTTCATTTTGTTTATACATGCTATTTTTTGTTAGTTTTTTTTTTCCTTTTCTTTCTTTCTTCTCTTCCTAAAGAAACCTCTGCAACCATCTCTCTCTTACATCCACAAATCACTGAATCTACTTAGCATTTCCTGAAGAGGTGCAATTTTTAATTTTTTTTTCATATGTGACTTTTTTTTGTGCTAGTGCATTTGTCAACATTAGAGTAATTAGCTCAAGTTTCATCAACTAGCTGGTGCAATCTGTTCAGAAAGCAACTTGGAATGTTAAAAATCCTAATAAGCTTCTCCAGCTTCACAGTTAAAGCCTCAGGGATTTGATTTCAGTTGTGTTTAAAATCAGAGGAAGTCTTTTTGTAGATAAATCAATAGCACTAAAAAACACAAACAAAAAAAATAGACTAATTAAGAATGATGCTATTAGGCAGAATTATTTTTTATGATATATTAGTTTGCAGCACACTTAAAAAAAATTAAGTAACCTTTTACACAGGAAAAGCTGAATTAAAGGACATCTAGAGATACAAACCCACAAAAGCTTCCATCCTTCAGTAACCTCACTAATTGAAATAAAAATATTTGAACCACAAATGAGAGCTTATCCAATATCTACTCCTAGTGAAACAGATACCCAATGATAAATACTTTGGTTCTTGCTTTTCTTGTGGTTGTTTATATCCCAACATATGTGCATTTGTATGTTTATAAAGGCAGACAGAATCAGACAAGGCAGAAAAAAGAAAAAACCTCTTTGTCAAAACAAAAAATCTTTTACTGATAGGGGTTTGTCTCCACCAAAAGGCAGCCCAAAAAAATGGAGCCTCTGGAAAAAACCTTCAACAGCTGCCTGATCAAAACCATTATCTTTTTAAAACACCAAAGCAATCTGCCTCCCTTGGAAGCCTTTTTCTTACATAATTCAGGAGAAAAGAGGCTTGAAAAACTTCCAGGTAGGGAAGTCACTCAGTGAAACCATGTTAACAGCAGTGGATTGTACAGCAGGAATGATGTGGGGATAGAAATTAAGATACACAAATGCATGGCTTGTGTGGAGGGTGACTTCCCTGAGGCAGTTGTAGGGGAAAACTAATGTGGGAAAAAGAGAAGTACAAACACCCACTTGGTCACCTTCATTCAGAAAAATCCTACAAACCATGTGGGAAAATTAATTCCTGGCTGGTCCTGTGCAAAAAAAAAAAAAAAAAAAATTCCCATAAAACTGGGAATATGCACTTCCACTGTGGCTCAAATTTCCTTCTCTGCCTGGTGTACTGGCCACTGCATGCTCTGAGAGACAGCACGTGCTATTTTCACAGTGATAGGACCAGCAGATGAAGACCAGAGAACTTTTCCTGAAAGGGTGAAGAAATTGGAAAGGTCTAAGGAAAGGGGAGTTCCCTCTTTGAGGGAACTCTCCTGGCAACAGATGCCATGGATATAAAATATGAACATTGTTCTTCAGCAGCAGGAGAAAAAAAAACCAACCCAGCCTGATAATGGCATCCTCCTAATTTGATCACTCCACAGAAATATCTTTTTCCTAAAAAGTGCCTTCTCTGAGAGATCAAATTAGGCCGTAATACATTTACTAATTAGCAGTAATGTACTAGAAATTATAACTCACAGGGTTTCAGCTAGTACCAGTTATTTCTCTAGCAAACAAAATTAAACACGCTTTTACAATCTGTTCCCTGACAATTTTCCTGGCTTTCCTTCTGTTTTGCCTCACACCAACAAAAATATAGGGCAGTGTTTTGATCTTTAGGCAACACACCTGTGCACCCATCTTAGGAGCACTGCTGGGCTGCAGAGCTGGGACAGCAGGGAGAGGAGGATTCATTGCTGTAACACTGGGTGAGTCCAGGCATAAATTCTGTGGCACGTTTTGGCCCATGCCATGTTTGTGTGGAGTGCAGATCCCATAAATCCAGCCCTCTGTGGCTGTCCCATAAAGCTGAGCCCGGCTTTGGGATGCCAGGACCATGCTGATCTGCAGGCTGGGAGCATCTCACAGGCAGCCAAAGTACTCTGGGGCAGCTTTGAGGTTAGACTGGGAGCTTGGGGAGCTGCCAGGGGCTCTCAGACTCAGAGAGCAGGAGAAACACAACCCCTGTGCCTCCCTGTGCTGTAGGTAAGGAGTTCTGTATTCCCAACATCGTTCCCTTAAGGCTGTGCACGAGTGGTGAGGGTTTACCCCTCCTTTGGCTGCTGTCACACTGACTAAAGCAGCTACAGGGGACATGGGTGTCCCCTGAGGAAACTCTCAGGTACCATTCCTATTTCACTTCACACTAAGTGAAGACTGGGGAGAGAATTTTGCTTCTCAGATCATAACAGTGGGTGCTGTAGAAAGGTTGTTTTGATGGCTTTCACTGTTTTATTATTATTAGGCTTTGCTTGTATTTTTTAGCATGGTGCAGAGCCTACAGTTATCCATTGAAATATTGATAATGACCTTGATCTTTCCTGCTGCAGTAACAAAACTGTGGCCTTTACCACAATTTTTTTTTTTAGTTTTTTTTTTCTGGCTAGTGTCCATTTCTTGCTCATTCCTTTGGAAAGCATAAACCATCATCTGTCTCTCTGCTCTCTCTCCTTCCCATGTAGTTTATGATGAGTTCAACAACATCTTCCCCCTTTTGTGGAAAAAAAGTGAGCTTTGACCACCAGTCTCAGGACTGACATGTCCTGTGACACCAAGAAAAAGAATGGCAACAAGAATATACAAGATGAGAAGCAGCTCTTGTTAAGGTTTGCTTTGGTTTTGTCCTTTGTTTTTGCAGATCTACCTGAATAAGTGTAACTTGTGAAACATACATTCCTTATTACACAGAAATTATCAATAAATAAATGTCAATTTTCTAAACTGTATTTGTTGCTTGAGCTTGTTCAGCATGCATTTTTCAACCTATTGTTGTGTTTTAACAAAAATTGTGGTCTGTATATTACTACTTGTGCTGCTCTGCCTATCTGGGTTTCCTTGCATACATGGCAGTTACATAAATAATCTCTTTTTTACTCCTGATTGGTAACCACAAATGCTATTACAACCACTTCAGTGCAGAGCTCTGCAAGGCTGAATGCATTGAATACTCTCAAAGCTCAATTTGAAACCTCCTTTTTTTTTATTTCAGCCCTTCATTGCTGAACCCTGCCTATCATGGAGGAAAGTTTTATAGGATCCATAGTAATCAGCAGTTTAAAGATGGCCACAATCTGAGAAAAGAGCAATATCTAACCAAGAAAAGTAACAGATACACATATTCTACAGCAAGAAAAGGAAAGTTGAATGACAGTCTTAATACTCCTTTCTAATATGATGCATTGTGACAATAAAAATCTATTTGTAGTCTTTTAAAGTGATGCAGCATGCTATATTTCAAACAAGATTAAGTTGTTGACAAAACAAATCTTCCAACAGTTAAAGTGCTACAGCTTTTAAGATACCATAAAGTGGTGGGGAGTTTTTCCTAAGTAAGCAAAAGATTTTTGCTATTTGAATACCTCATCGTCTATCAGAAGATAGCCAAGAAGACTGGATATCCATCTGCTGTTAATTTTTAATTTCCACTGTAACAAGCTCATTATTCTAATAATAAAACTACTTTGCAATAATTTAGCAGCAATCACGAAGACCAATGGATTTTTCAGCTGTTACCATAGGCAGAGGCTATATCTGAGGCTATATCTGTATCAAGTAAACAGCACAAGCAGACAAACAGCACACACATTTCTGAGTTGCTGCTTGATTAAAAAAAACCCAAAACCAACAAACAAACAAACAAAAAAACCCCTTAATGGACTTCTTCAAATTTGATTTTTCCAGCTAAGGTTACCCTTGATACACTCACTGGGGTGAAAAGAGCTAATTCCACAAAGAAGAATGTGGTGGGTTATCTAGACATATCTAGTGATTTTCTAGCTGAAGTGACTCATAAAACAGAGAACAGCTGGCTTTTACATGTTTTGTATTTTTTTTTTTTTTTGCTTGCCTGCCTGGAAACAATAGCAGAGTATTTTACTTGAAGTACTGTTTGGCATCCTCACTCCAAAGCAGAACTCTCCAAATTCCCAGAATGTTACCCCTTATTTATATTACTGAACTGCATGCTATCTTTGGGCCTCCCAGATTCTAAGTGCTGCCAGGGTCTACCTTGCTCCCAGTATAAATCAGAGCAGCCTCAGAGAGCAGTTGCTTTCCAGGCTGCTCTAAGAGGGGGAAGAAATCAATTCTTCCCTGTGCCACTGGCTCTGTGCCAGTACAGGATACCCCACAGATATTTTCAATCAAAAACTTGCATCCTTGTGTCAGCATAAAATGTCTAGGGTTAAAAAAAACAAACAAACAAAAAAAAACCCCAACAAATTGGGGCTTCTAGTTCCTCCCCTTTAGAGATACAGATATGAATCCAAGCCTGTTTATCAGCTCCAAATATACCAAAAGTTTGAAGGAAGTTTGGACCTATAGCTGTATTTTATAACATGAGCCCATTCCTACTCCTGACATATCTCACTGTGCCTGTGATTAGGAAAGGTTATGACTGTGAATCATGGCTTGAGGAAATGTGTAGTACACCTGTGTACAAGAGTAAACTGAATTCAGTTTGCTATTTATCTACTGTATTTATCTCAGTTAAGTAAACTTCGAGTTTGTCAAGATTTCCTGCTGGAAATTCTCATGATAATACGAGTATAATTGCCTTTTTATTGCCACAGACATCTGCTACTGTTTTCAAACAAAGAAAATACTGTGGGGTTTTTTATGTTTTTTTTTTTTTTTTTCTTCTTCTTCCCCTCCCCAGGCTTTCTCTATAAAAAGATCCTCTCTCATTTTGTGTGATAGATTACAAAGCTAGCTGAGGGGCAGCAGATACCGACCAGCCAACCCTTTCTCCTCCAGACCCTCTTGCCCTCCACCATGAGGACAAGAAATAAAAAGTTGTACAATAAAGGCTGTAGTCCCCTAAATGACAAGTCTGTACACTACCATGCAGAAGAGATCAAACAGTTCCCTCCCATTCTCCTAATTTTCCTTCTAAGGATCTTAAATACTTTTAAAATGCCTGTGCCAAAGGCAAAGTGGCCAAAAAAGCCACTGTTAAACCCCTGGCTCTTCTTTATTCTGCAAAGCAGCCCCTAAGGTGTCCTCCTGCCATTTGAGCAGATCAGTGTGAAAGCTCCTGGACACTTCAGACAAGTCATCCCCCCTTGTCACCCTGCCCAACAAGATAATTTATACTCTCCTCCTCACTGAGGGAGAACAGGGGGATCACAGCTTTGCACTTGCTGGTTTTGATATGTTTTGGTATAAGAACTAAAGAAATTAAAATAAAGAAAGAAATTGAAATAAATCTGGTGCCACATCAAGGAAGGTAAATGCTGGCCTTCAGCTAAAAGGTACTCCAGAAACGTTTTGGGAAAATGTGCATGATGCCCATTAGAACCTGTCCTTCCCTGACAGATTTTAGTGCCTTGAGGGATGAAGAGGAAAGAGGTTCCTCAGCTTCCATTCAGAGGTGTTTCTAGAGAGACCTGCAATGAAGGTAGTCAGAAAAACCTGTCCCTTGCTGCAGGCCCCACCTGCCTTGGCTCATCCCCCAGAACCATCAGTTAACTTGTCAAACCACCTGAACTGGCTGAGAAACACCAGAGCACTCCCCTACCACAAGGAGCTGGGTGCTGCTGAAAGACACAGCTTGGCAAGAGAGAACTGGATGAGCAGTGAGAAGGGAATCTGTGGAGGAGGCCATGGCACAGAAACTAAACCAGGGACCAAAGAGAGCCATAATTCAATCAGGTTTTGGTGCCAGGCTTACATGATCACCTGGACCTCTGAAGCTGAGTCTTCCAACAAAATAAAGGCAAGATTTCCATTTGTGAGTTAAGCTTACTTTGCTGAATAGTTTGTGGAATGATGAGCACACCACAGGACAGAAAAGCTTGGATTATGAAATGTCCAACAGACCAACAACTACACTGCCAAGTATGGTTATCCTGATGGGTATAATCTTGTCAGGAGCAACAGCACAACCAAAGATGCTCAGATTTTGCCTAAAATACATTCAAAGCCTTGCTCAGCTTCTTCAGGGACTGTGCTTGTTGATGCAGGGCTACAAGGACCGTGGCACAAGAGGAGCAGATGTGACATTTTCGTTGCAGTGTTGTGTGTGATGAGAACAAGGAGATTGACATTTACCTGCTAGAAAAAGCCCAAGTTTCAAAATGTGCCACTGAGAGGCACATCTGTGTAAGGAAGTGAGCACAGGCCCTGGAACATGATGAACTACACACTTGCAGTGCAGGGCAGCCCCTATTTAACAGAAGGCCAATGGGTTATTCTTGTGAAGGGTTTCAAACTACTGGATCACAAAAAAATGGCTAGAAATCTCTGTAAAACGTCACATGGAATTTTGCTCTGAGCATTTCTCTGTGTAGTTAGAAATATGTTATTAAAAAGTATAATTCTACCTCTCCCCCAGCCCCAGCCTCTCCCACTTCAAATTCACAAGAAACTTCCCTGACAGTGAGAGCCAGCTAGAGTCTGATATGTGGAAAGGCAAAGATCTGATCCTGGGGTCAGACAGAGAAAATTCAGACACATAAGTAAAAAAAAGAAGTAATAACTTGTATCCTTTTCCATTTTCTGTTCTTCATATGGTGAAGTGTTAGTGGTTAAAGGAACATTTTATAGATTATTCAATTTATTCCCCTTAACATGTAACATATTTAAAATGAGATTGTCAGAAAGACAGCAGAGGGACAAACTCTTCAGAGGCACCCAACTCTCAAATCCCTCAAACTCATCACTGTGTTCTCAAGGCAAAACTCAGGATACAGATAACATTGGCACAGATAATAGATAATCACCTTTTGCTATGATAGAGAGCATGGATGAAGTCTGTTTAGGTGAATTATATTACTTTTAAGTTCATATTATATGTTTTAATTAGGTTGAAATATTAAAAATAACCCCTCAGCACTTAAATTTCATAAGTTAAGCTTTTCCCAAAAAATTTTAATTAAAAAGCGTGATTAAATAAACACATTGGAATATCTAGTGACTCAAAATGGTGTAATGTTCAGATGAGTAGCCATTAAAAATCTGGAAGCACACCACTTCTGTCAACACTGCATAGAGGAAGAAAACTTAAGCAAAGTTTTCATATATTCTGGGTTTAAATCAAATATATTCCCAATGATAAGAATCATTCTTATAGTCAGCTACCAGGGACAGCAAGATAAGTTAGACAGCTAGCTGGTAGCATAATTATTCTCCAATATAAAAAAATAACCATTCTCTTTGCTTTGTTAATAGCTCTGGCAATTTGAACCAACTCAGTAAAAAGCAGGAAAGGTATTTGGCTGTCTGAAAGTCATCACACAGCACTCTTGTGTAATGCTAACTTTGAATAAAGGGCTGACACTGTGTTATAACATGACACACCAGTCAGTTTTTCAAAGGACAGGGTTGGTTTTTAAATCAGAAGTTAATGTGTGTTTAAGCCACTTTTCAAGACGTTCTTAGTGTCTTCTATGCCACTTCTTATGAGTGGCATGACTGTTCCAAAGCCACTGCAGCCTCATTAGAGAGGAGACTTTTGGGCAATTTCATCACATTAGGAACTGAAATCCAGAGGCTGGCCAAGGGGTTACGTTACAGGAGCAAATTTTTACACTCAAACAGATAAAAAAATTAAAGAGGCTTTAAAAAATAATGACACACAACAGCTGTGAGTGGACCCTGCTATGCCCTTCCACTTGGATTTTTTTCATGTAATTGATGAAGAGAACACATATCCCCACAGCCATGAACTCCTCAGAAACATAGACCTTAGTTTTTCAGAGCCTGTGGGGATGTAGTGCTGGGAAGGAAAGAAAATCCATCAGCATGGAGAACCTACATGGTGTATGCTGTCCTGTACTTGCATGGGTCTCTTCCCTTTAATGGGAAAAAAATATTTCTACCCTTCAGATTTAGGAAATTCTTCATAAAATGGGGGAAAAGCTGCAAAACTAGAAAACAAAACAAAACAAAAATCCCCAAACCATCCCCTGAATGTTATTACTTTAATAGCAAAAGTATCAAAGTGTCTTCCTTTTCTTGCCATCAGTGAAGTTTTATTCAGAGCAAAAATCAAATCCAAGACAGTCTCCTGACCCTTTCTCCAGGAAACATATAAATAATAATAGAATCACACAGTAAGGGAATTAAAAATCACAGATTTTAACACATACCTGGCTGCTTAGCTATCCCTTTTGACAGTAATCTTAATAAATTTGTCATAAACAACCTGAGCAATCATTTTTTTTCCCTCTGCTGTCCCCCTACCTCCCCAGTAGCAAAATTCAACATCCTTTTCCTTCTACAGACTCAAGCTCCTTTTAGTAACATTAATATTAGAAGACTGCATTGAGGGTGGTTGCATAATTTCTAACACTAGTGAAGTCCTGAACTAGGACTGGAATTACTAATATCACAAAAATCCTCCTATTCCTAATAATAATAAATTGAAAATGACTGCTTGGCTTATCTCTGTAAGTAATGGGATCACATTAAGACAAGTGCACTGGAGATAAATATTGGATATAAACTCCTGACAGGAAGACATCTCAGAATGAGAGATGGGAAGAAGTTCTTTCTCTTGAGTTATATTGATTTAGAGCAAGGGAAGAAAGAGCAGAAGTTGTAACACTAGAGAAAGTTCTGGACTGGCCAAAAGCACAAAGGGAAAGGTGGAGGGGGAGAGAACACCATAACCTGGATAATTTACACTATAAGCCTGCAGCAATTGACTATTGGCCTAAAATCTTGTGTGATCCTCATTAGAACAGTGTTACTGAAATTTGCAGTCGGAAAAAAAAAAAAAACAACCAAAAAAAAAAAACAGGGAAAAAAAAACCCCAAAAAGCATTAGGGTAAGTATTTGTTAAAAATTGATCCAGACTACTTTAATGGTTGAATTTAAACCATCATGAACAGGATCTGCCTCTGACATAAAGTTTAAACATTCTTGTAGAGTGCATCTACGGTTCCTGGCACAGAAGTTTTCTGAATTGAAGGAAAAAGGGCATAGATTGGTTTATTTGTTTCTACACAGAGCGCAACAGCTACAAGAGAAAGTTCCTTGCTGGTGTGAGGGTGGAGGTTTAACTTTTTTAACTCCCACCTTAGAGGGGGAGGGTGGAGCACTGAGCAGTGTGATGAGCAGGTCAGGACTCCTCTGCAGGCTGGCATTACCCCAGGAGACAAGGAATGCTAAAAATGCCATCACTGATCAGCTGGCAACTGCCAGCCCCTCTGGAGAAAGCAAAGGGAGTCAAAAAAAGGGGAAAAAAATCTTGTGGAAGAGCTTAATTGCGTGCTCCAAATTACCTCAGAAATCCATCTTTTGTGGTGGTGACCTTGATCAGGTCCTGCTTCTACAAACAAACAAACAAACAAACAAACACACATTTTCCAGTCCAGAGAAACCCAGCAGTTCTCATTCAATTAGATGCCACCTAGCAAAGCCAGTGTGGACATCTAGGGGTTGATATGTGGGTATCTCTCAGGTCTCTGCTGCAGGGGTGCCTTCCTGAGCCAGGAGAGCACCAAGACAAACGTGTGGAAGCTGCATGGCTGCAGCAGGGTGGGGGGATCTCACTGCTGGGCTGCATTTCCCTGTTCATGGCTAATGACAGCTCCCAGCAACACTGGCCAGCCTCTCTCCCCCACCTCTGTAAAAAAGCAATTAATTGTCTCTGAGTTTCGCTGTGTTTTTGCATAGCTACCTGCTCTCAGTAAATAAAACTCTGCAGGGACTTTGTGTTTTTCTGGTGCCTGAGCAGTCATTGACACCTGGGGAAGGGGGAGCTGGCTCCTGCCAAGGACAGGATTCTCACAGCAGCCTTGGGGGGGATCAGAAAATTCAAAAGCAAGGTTCCAGCTCTCCCAGGCTGAGAGCAAAGCTGAGCCTAGCTCCCCAAGTCTATTTACATTGCATATAGGCACCTCACTGTGCTGACCCTGCAGGGCACAGCAATCTTCAGAACATCTCAAAGCAAAGGAGCTCCCAAATCTGGTTTTAACAAAGTCAACAGCCAAGCAAGTTCAGGCCTCAAACCCAGCAATGTCAGGGCTTCACCTTCAGTGTAAACATGCCAGAGTGGAGTCTGGAGAGCACAGCTGCCTAACCTCTGGGTGGGTGAGGCAAGCAATCCTCAAACCGTGCCTGCTTTTTATCCTTGGGCTTCTGAAGTGCTGAGCTCCTTCTGGCTTCCCCTGGAGCCAGCAGGATGCTGTAGGGGGGAAAGTAAAGATATTGGGGGGATGTTTGCAGCCACCCATATTTCACACCCTTCAAACCATCTGGTCCCACACCCCAAGGGGCTGTGGTGCTCTGCCTGTGATAACTTTCAGTGCTTGATACCTTTAATCAGAGATTATCAGCAGAACAATTGATAACAACCTGTTATAATGATCTTTTTATTCCTTTTCCCTAGGAAAAAAAAATCAGGATCACTGCATATTATTCCAAACTCACAAATACATGCCTGCCACTCTTTAGCCATTACAGTGTTGCTCTCATCAATCAGCTGGGCCACAGACAAATAGAGAAAATATGTGTGTGCATATATTCCATTTCTGTCTTCCTGGTCACAAAATAAGATCATTGCCAATATTATCTGTGAGAGCAAACCTGTATCAAAGGTTATTCACACAATAATCACTGTAAAACAGTGCAACAAATCTGGATTTCTAACTTGAACCTGTCAGAACAGGATAATGCTGCTGAAAGGATATCCAGAAAATATGACTGTACCCATTACCTATAGATAAAAAAAACCTCTTTGCAGGGGAGATGTTTACAACTGCCCTAATCAGAAGCTTCTCACGGATTTTTATTCCACCCTGCACCTTTTGCTGTAAATCAGGCTTTAAAAAGCAGGAAGCAGCACTGTGATCTCATGTCAAGAGTGAGAGATGTTTGTTTAATGGGCCTTTAAATTGTTTATTTTAGAAAATAGACATACCACTGCCAACACAATAACTCCCCACCATATTTTTTTTTTAACTTGCTCTATCTTTAAGAAAAAAACCACATAAAAAACAAGCAATCCAACCCCCCCCC
>VZUI01074788.1:0-132992 GCA_013401135.1 Cettia cetti
GGCCCCGACCGCGCCGCCACCGCCGCTCACCTCGCGGAGCCGCTGCGCCTGCGCGGGGCGGGCCCGCCCGGCCGCGGTGCGTCCCCTGCACTGTCCGCGGCGCTCGGCGACTGCACCGCCGGCGTTCCGGGCTGTCCCTGACCCCAGCGAGGGACCTGCGGCGGGCCGGTGATCCCAGCTCTTCCGTGCTCCGTTCCCGGGGAGCCCCCGGGCACTGAGGGGCTGCCGGTGGGTGCTGCCGCCCGCCCTGGTGCGGGCCAGGGTCTGGCCCCGCCGCCGCGCTGGGCTGGGGCGTGAGGCAATCCCCTGGGGCCGAGGGGTTTGTCAGCCCGGCCTGGTGATCTCTGATGTCTCTCTTTCTCTCCGCTTCCCTCTCTTCCTCTCTCTTCTCTCCCCTCCCCTGCTTTTCTTCCTTTTAAAAAAATAATAGCACAGAGAAGTTTCCCTTCTTTTTGGCCCGCAGGTTGCTTTTGTTTGATGGTGCGTTGTTTTGTTGGGGTTTTTTCCCTAATTATCAGGTAGGGATTTTAGTGGAAGCTGTGATCTGTCGCGATGAGTTTTCTGCTGCCCAAACTGACCTGTAAGAGGGAAGTGGACCAGGCAATAAAAAGCGTGGCAGAGAAGGTTTTGGTTCTCCGTTTTGGAAGAGATGATGATGCTGTTTGTCTGCAGCTCGATGATATTGTAAGACTTTTTTTTTTTTTTTTTTTTCGGACTGTACAAGTGTAGTTGGTGCATAGAAGAGAATGTTGCTTTTGCTAAGATGGGGACTTGTGAAAAGTTTTGTGACAAATACAGAATGAAATTATACTATATTTATTAAAAGGTTTGAAAAATAAGCATCTGTGCTACTATTCTAGTGGCTGAACAAAGTGCTTGAGGTAGACAAGATGTGCTATTCTATACCTGCTTAAGCTGGTAACACATAAAGAAACAGGCTTTATAAAGCTTGCCACTCTCTTCATCATGTCTCAGTGTAATTGTCATCCACCTTTCTCACTCTTTCCAGCTTGCAAAAACAGCTCATGACCTAAGTAAAATGGCAGTCATTTACCTGGTGGATGTGAACAATGTCCCAGTGTACACCCAGTATTTTGACATCAGCTATATTCCATCTACTGTATTTTTCTTCAATGGACAACACATGAAGGTTGATTATGGGTAAGTCATCCTACATTGTCTATTATGTTTGTAAGAGTTATCAATCTTTTTCTATGTTACCACATCTGGGGAAGGTAACATTTGAAAACGATAATGTTGTTGCCAGCATCTGCATTGCGAATTCCGTAGGAAGACAGAAGGATGTAAAATAGAGAAGTAATTTGAAATATGCTCTGATGCAATAAATAGGTGAAATATGTCTGACTCTGCAAAAAATAGTAAGAAATGGTTAAAATCTTAGACGTGACACTGCACCTGTTTGACCTTTGGCGGTCACAGCATATTCCTGACTTGGTTATGCCATTACAAAGTTACTTCATTCTTTCAGAATGACCAGATCAGAACTCCTTATCTCTTTTGGGCATCTTTTCACATTTTTAGGTGTTTTTTCTCTGAATACTTTAATGTTACAATTCTACCTTTGTCTTATGTTTATATTTAGGTCTCCAGATCACACCAAATTTGTAGGAAGCTTCAAAACAAAGCAAGACTTTATAGATCTGATTGAAGTGATCTACCGTGGAGCAATGCGGGGAAAGCTCATTGTGAGAAGTCCCATCGATCCCAATAACATTCCTAAATATGACCTTCTCTACCAAGGAATTTAATGGGTTGACCTGAGATAAGAAGTACACACATGGACAATGTTGTAGATTCCTTTTTCCTTTGTGCACTTTTGGCCTCCTCTGACACTGTGGGACAGTTTGAGCATTTATCCTGAAGGATCATATTGGTCTCCTTCTGAAGACAGATATTCTGTCACCTCATGCTTCTCTCGTAATTAAAGCTACATGTTCATGCACAGAGTTCACACAAGTGACTGTAATTTGAGTTATGTGCTGACCAGCCCTTACCAAACAGGCAGGCTGTATGCATCCTCAGCTCTGGCATCTCCAGTGCAACCTTCTTCAGGGAACCCAGGCACTCTGTTAGTTGTCTGTTTAGTACCATTTTCATTCAGCTGTAATAACAATAAACCTGACATTAATAAAAAAGCTGTGCTTGCTCTCAACTGAATGTGCCTTTCCAGTAGAATTTTCCATTTCACCCATTGCTGCATAACAGGACAGAAGTTTCTTCTGAGAGAGATGATGACTGAAATCTGAAATGGATAGAAACACAAAGGCAAGTTGATGCTCTGCTCTCCTTGATACCCATTATTACTGTTCAACAGCTTTTTTGACTGAGATTGGAATGTTCTACACTTGCAGGAGAAGGTTTCATCATCTTTCAAAGGATCCTGTTCTGTGGCCATTGAACACTTTTGATTCCCATGGGCTTGAACTGGAAATTAAGGATAATTCTTTTGTTTACATTCACTTTAAAGGTTATTTGAACTTCTGCTTGTACAACTTCTGCTTGTACAACTGCAAGATTTGAGTATATAAATTTAAAAACTGTTTCCCACCCCTCTCTAAAGTTAAACAGCGGAAAGGAAACAGCAGTGTCATTCCTTTGCATCAGTTTGGCAGCTGCAGGTTGCTAGACTATCTCTACAGCAGCTCATGTCCAGGATTCTTACTGGCTTAGTTGACTTTAAAATGGAAATTATTTCACCTCCATATGTCATGTTTGGGGCACACCAACTCTGACTGGAGGGAAGGTAGTAGTATGTACTTCCCTAAAGCATAGTTCAGCTTAACAGTAAATGTTTCAAGGAGGAAGGTGGATGTTCCAGCTCTTGAAAGATTTTAAACAATACATGGTAGATAAAAAGGAGGAAACAGGTTGTTTACGTGCTTTTCCATTCCATATTTGGCCTTCTAATGAAGTTAAGCACTTAAGCAAATGTTTTCCTGCTAGTTTGGCCTGGTTATAGAGCCATAACTATAGAATGTTCATTATGGAAAATGATAGGTGAGAGTTGGTATGCCTTAACATGTTTAATTCAACTTCAAATTTCACAGCTAGCCAATGGGTTGTGGCTTAAGGCTTTCAACAATGCATTTCTTTCCTAATAGTTAACTTTTGTGTTTTTCTTCTCAAAACTAAAAAAACTAGTTTCAAACTTAGAACTATGAATTTCTCCACAGTGAGATGAAGGTGCTTAGGTGACAGAAAGGTGCAGAGGCAGTTACAGAAGGAAGAGACCGCCAAAATCAAACCAGTGTTCCCTTATTTATTGTCTCTCTTCTTACTTGTGCTGCTTCTGGTTGCAACAGGTGAATTCCTTGAGGCTGTTGTGATCTTGGTTTTCAGCATGCTCTTCAGGTACTTAAAGATGGGTTGTAAGCAGCAGGAGGGTGCTAAACCATACTTTTCTGTTCCAGCAGAGAAAGCAGGACAACTTACTCTCATGAGAAAGCCCACAGTTCTGTTTAGGGGCTTACTGTTTGACACCCATTCCCGGCAGTTTTTGTGCACCCATTCCTGTATTTCTGGATCATGTCTGCTCTGGTGCTGCATGTTGTGTGTGGAGTCAATGAAGGCCACAGAGTAGACTTTACTCATCACCTCACATTTCCTCTGCACCAGCAGATCAACAAACACCAAGCCACCATAGCCATGGGCAATGAAGGCCACGTTCCTGGCTGCACTCTTTGCAATGAAATGATCCCATACGTACACGGTATGCTCCTCGGGGCTGCTGCTGCCCCTCTTGGGCATCCACCAGACAGACTTTGTAAAAGTAAGCGCTTCTTCCCTGGCAGAAAATCCCTCCTTTTCGGTGTTCAGATCAGTGAAGTTGTCATTGGGGTTCAGTACAATCACTTCCCAGTGGCTTTGCAGGGCTGTTTTGATGAATGGTATTTGTGTTCCATGTCTCAGGCCCTCACTGACAATTGCCCTTCGACCCCACTGTCCAGCACAGAAAACTCCATGGTCTTGAAGAAGAATAATTAGGCAAGAGGAACTTGTTAGTGCATTCTTGCTCATGAAAAAGAAACTTTTTGGTTCATCCTCTGTAGCATCAGTAGGAATATAAACCTTCTGCAGCATGCAGACTCTTTCCAGAAGCTCATAAACATACTGGGTAATAAAATGTCCCAGAACTTCATAGCGCTTATGGTTCTGCTCATGTCCATTCTTGTAGTAATTGAAAACAAAGGACTCATTTGTATCCAGGTGCCTCAGTTCCCCGTTTATATTGAAGTCATATTTTAGTTCCTCATGATACTCTGATCCCTCTGTTAGTTTCCTCAAACTGAGTTCACGCTGTATTTGTAACCACTACAATTGAAGAAGACTATTATATCAAAGTAGTGATAGACCTCCACACAACACCTGTCTACCCAGCCCCCCCACTGCATTAGAATTCAGATTTAAATGCTGTTACAAAGAAAATACTTGTTGATCCAGAGTATTTCTTGGTGATGTATAGTAAACCAGATGCTTCTAAAGTCTCTTAGAGATGTCAGTTGCAAAGTTCCAACAGCAGTAACTCCTCTGCATTTATTGGGCCTTATTTCAGTTTGGTAGTTAAGTATTTGTAAGCTAGCATGTTTATTTAAAGATCTGTTTAAGGTAGTTTGAATTAAAGGCTTTAAGAAGGAGGCACATGTGGTTCATTGTTCACTTGAACAACTTGTGTTGTGCTGTCTCCTAGCCATTATCTTGGAACTCCACTGAGTTTCAAGGCATCTTTGAAATACAGGCCTTGGCAGTTTGAAATAGTCCAAGTGTCGTACTGGATCCTGAGTTTTTAAAGGAAATAAGCTGCACTTACTAAAGACTTCAACTTTCCTGTTGCCTGTGTACCAGCATGCTCTCCATGTTCTACTTTCAACTGCAGTAGAACAGATAATACACGTGTTTGCTTTCTGCTAATCACTCTAGTTCGTTGTTCATCCTTGCAAGCACTTTCTACATGGAAATGTAGATGACAGAATAGGCTAGCAACTGTGATCCAGAAGCAGGAGAAAAAGTCCAGGCAGCAAACTACCATGAGGTTGGACTGAGGTCTCCAATTTCAAATTACTGCTAATGATTGATATGAATTATACCAGAAAGTGGGTTTTGTGCAGCTGAAAAATTAAGCTTAGAAGAACCTTCTATTTTCCTAGTAACTCTTCAATCCACTAATGGCTGTCACTGGCTGTAGAATGGCAAGCAGGGTATAGCCTTTGGTGTGGTGAGAATCCTACCTTTTCAGGAGTTTAATCCTAATACAGTCTATTTTTTTTCTGTTAATGGTCAGAATTAAGTTATATTTGGCAAGTTAGACTATATACCTTTACATGTTTCTTGCTGAACTAAAAGAAGTTTTATAGCACACAGTAAATTACATTCTATGTTAAAAGTCACTATGCCACTATAAAGCCAATTACTAGGACAAAAAGTGATCTAAATATTTTCATTAAATGACTTGAATTGGAACGCAGCTCTTTCAAGGAACACAAGTTTCCTTGAGGCAAAGTGCTTAGGAGATTGAAAATTATTTCTTACACTACCAAAAAACCCCAAAAACAAAAACAAACCAACAATAACCAAAAAACCAAACAAACACATTTCTGATTTCAACATAGCAATATCATATGTATTTTCCTTTTGAGTAATCTCCACTGGGCTAGTGTTATTAAGTCCTCTCTTCAGGGTCACTCCCATCTTCTAAATAATAAAGAGAGGCTAGAAAAATGGTAGTTTCTCAATTTTTATCTCATATAATCAATACACATAGAAAAAGGGAAAAAATCATATGCTCTGATATAGAATCCATTTATTATTGTCTTGCCAGTTTCTTGAAATGGAAACAGCACAAAGAAAATGCAGGGGCACCCATTCATCTATGATTTTTTTCATTCTGCAGGAGGGCACAAAAGACAAAGGAGATGGGAAAACAGTCTGCTATATTACTGAAATATGGGCAATTAAGGCAAAAGAGATAATACTTAGTAGGAAAGAAGTTGCCCATATTCCAGTTGTTGTTCCCATGAGACAAAGTGGGAGAAAAATTGACATATTCTAAGGAAAGATGTGTATGAAGAAAGGCACACCTTTCTGTAAGAACTAGGAGTGGTATGCTGGGGGCCACCTCCTAGTCCCTTTCTCTCCTCACCTCTAAAAAACTAATTTCCCAGCAAACTCTGAACAGGAGGTTACTATTCTCTTACTTCAGCTACTAACAGCAACATTGCTTTTTTCAGTTCCAAAACAAGGATATATAATTCCAAATTAAACCCTGAACATCTGCTTTACAAAGCATTGTGAAGGGTTGCTGAAGATTTCAGGAGGCAAAAACAAACAAACAGTTTTACAAAACGTGCACATATGACTTTTCTTACTGAAATTGCCTTCCAGATGGAAAATGAAAAGTTTCAAGGTAATTAATAATAGGTTATCACTTAAGACTTTACTTAAATAGCAGCTTAGAATGATATACTTATTAATCCAGAGGACTGATTTTATTGTAGTAACATAATTAATTATAGAATTAAAAGTAGCAATTACAGATTGTTCTAGATACTGCTGCATAATGCATGTACTTCTTTGTTTTAAGTCTGCATTCTAAATCAGCATTGATAGCTGTTTGTACTTCATTGTCTATATATAAATGCAATATTCCAGGTTGTATATGCTGGCAGTGTTTACAATTGCTAGTTTAATTTTAAAAATTTACTTTTTGGGGAAAAATAATCCCTCCTTCCCTTCCCCCCACTTTTCTATTCAGATTCTAAAATGCTTCAGATGGAAATTCAGCTGGTGCTTGTTGCAGCATTTGGCATATTCTAAACACTGCTGCAGTATAAGCACTATATAAGATCCATAAAGATTATTTTGTTTCCCATTTAGAACCACCTTACTGTAGTAAAGCCCGGTATTACCGTATGCTCTCCTGTAAAATCTGTCATCATCATAGATGGAAATCTTTTTCACTCTGGGAGTGTAGACAAGTTCTCTGCATGAAAAAAATAAACCCAGTCATGGTTTCAGTTTTCATTACTGTACATACTGGGGCATGTATCTACAAAGCCTGTCACTAGCTGATAGCTTGGGGCCATCTAAAGCACTCCAGCTAGTTACAAACTACAAGTTACAAACTAACCTCACATGTATGTAATTCACACCTGACAGTAAGATAAAGCTAAACCTCGAGTATGAAACTAAACATTTTAATTCCCAAGGAGAATTAAAGGAGAAAACAAACAAAGCTCCACACAAAACTTACAATTCAGAAGCTGTCCTGAAAAAAACAAACAAAACAAGAAAACAAAACAAAACCCACAAAGCAAAATAAAACATGAAGCAAAAAAAAACCTAGCCAACAAATTTTTCGTCTGTCCTTAGCTGCAGGAGGATTTTTAAGGGCATCAGCCGCAAACCGCGGCCAGCCGGGGTTGTGAGGGCGCTCCCGGCTGTGCATACCCCTTCAGGGGATTCACCTGGAGGGGTCTGGCTGTCAGCTGAGGGAAACCTCACTAGCGAGGAACAACATAAACCTGGGCCGCGTTCACTATTGCTTCTTTAGAAGTAACGCGCTTTTCTCACTTCTTTGATGGCTGTTAGCGGGTCAGTACGGAGCCCTCCCCGAGCACGCTAAAGCCCGGCGGGCCCGAGGGGCAGCGGCTGCGGCCCGGCGGGGCGGTGCCCGGCCCGGAAGTACCCGGAGAAGCTGCGCAGGCGGCGGCGGGGCCGGGTAAACAGCTCCGGCGGGGCGGTGAGTGCTGTCTGCTGCCGCCGGGGCCGGGTAAACAGCTCCGGCGGGGCGGTGAGTGCTGTCTGCTGCCGCCGGGGCCGCTCGCTCCCACCCGCTGCCGGCCCTTCGGAGGGGCAGCAAGGCAGGGCTGCAGCCGGCCGGCAGCGTCTGGGGGCGGGCGTGCGGCCGCTGTCTCCGCGGGGCGGCCGCGGCGTGTGCCGCGAACGAGCGAAGCCGGCGGGGCGGGTGAGCGGAGGACACCGAGGGACGGAGGGAGGGCTGGGGGCGGCGTGGCTTGGCCTCTGGGAGTAGGCTGAGGAGAGAGCGTGAAAAGGTGGAATTGCTGGCTCAGGCCCTCTGGATTTGTGGGTTTGTCTGAGGGAAGCTGGTCCCCTCCTAGCGGGAGGAGCCGGGGCTGCGGAGCTCGGGGCCCGCAATGCTCCGCCGGCAGGCAGCCCTGTGCCAGGGCCGGGCTCCTGCCGTGACAGCTCGGACGCTCCGCTCCTGGGTGGTGCCTGTTCCTCCGAGCTGTCAGGCGGCCTCCGTTCGTCGGCTCTTCCTCATCGCCGGCGTCAGAGCTGGCAGGACTCTGGCTTTTCTTTATCGGTCTCTTCCCCACACTGCGGGCCTATGGCTCTAAGTTAAAAAAAAAACTGCTGAGATAAGTGAAAGTCCCCGAACTTGGCTTCTTCAGGGACTCCAAAACAGCTGTAATCTTTGAAGGTTATATGCCAGAGTCATATAGGATATGTATGAAGAGAATACCTATAAATGCTGGAAGTTCTGAGGCTGTGTTCTTCCAATGATGAAATTTATAGATTTAACAGGAATCCTTGGCTATTTTTTTTTTTTCTTGGAGCCCTTGCAGTGGTACAGATGTCCTCTTTTACTGCTTTTTGCTCTATAGTCCAAGTGTGGACTGCTTATTAGTTGTGTGCTTGCAGTGAGGAGTTAATCAGTAAATATCTTAGCTAAGGATAAATTCTAAGACAATTTCATTAACAATTCTGTCTGTGCTGACAATCCAAAGCCTTGCCCAGGTGTGTGTGTTTTGTATTGTGGCTGTCAATGACTTTTTACCAAGGCCTGTAGTGACAGCACCAGAGGGAATGGTCATATATTGAAAGAGGGTAGGTGTAGATTGGACATAAGGAAGAAATATTTTTTGCAGTGAGTATGGTAAGACTGGAACAGGTTGCCCAGAGAGAGAAGCAGTGAATGCCCCATCCCTGAGGGTGTTCAAGATCAGGTTGAATAGACTTTGAGCAACCTCATCAGTTGAAAGATGTCCCTGCCCATGGCAGGAGGGCTGGACTATAAAATATTTTAAAATCTCCACCCAACCCATATTATGAATGTGTTTTCTTTGTTCTAGTTTGCTTAAAAACTATTTTCTTGTTCTTTTTTAGTGCCTACTACTGTGGTTCGACTTTCCTTGTAATTGAAAAAACAGAAATTGTTAAGTTTATTTCCTTTTTTTTTTTTTTTCTTTTCAGTAGAGAAAAAAACCATGTCAGGAAGAACAGCATCTTCAAGTCATGTCAGTGTAAGTGTTCCTGAAATTTTCAGCATTTTATTTGGAGGCTGTGGGTATCCTAGGGTGTTCAGATGTGTTTGCACAACCAAATTCTTTCTTCATGGATCTATCTTTTGCTTTGTTGGAACATGCTTTCTTGGGAAACTTTGTATTGTAGTAGTAGTCAATACTAATGTCTACTGTAGTACATCTATTAATACATCAAAGGCTTAGCATTTGATTACATATAAACAGGGTATTTTCCAAGTTATTTTAAGATCTAGGCTAACACCTAAAATTTTAGAGTAATTTGAAATAAGCAGGATAGCTACAGAACTGTGTGAAACTTTTTCTGCAGAGATGTACTCAAAGGCTTCTTATGCTGGTGTATGTTTTTTTTCCTAAAATATCCCTATTATAAGTGGGAGTACTGGTGAGAACAAATGGTAGACATAGGAATCGGTGTGATTGGGTAAGGTCTGGGTGATCTAGTGGTTTAGAAATAAGCTGTTTCCAGCACTGTGTTTATGCACTTTCTCTGGCCCTTGCTTTTACAGGTGGGAACCTTCAGGAAAGCATTGCTGATTTAGCTGAGTCTGCCAAGTGTGTATGCACCTGTGTGTGTAGAGTTAGTCATTTTGTATTTGGGAAAAGCTGAGGCAACTGCATACCTTGTGTTTAGCATAGATTCAGATCTCTCTTTGCCTGTTGACTTTGTGCTTGTTCTGTAAGTCAGTTTTGGGCACTGTAAACCAACATCTTCTAAATGAGTGCAAGCATTGGGAAGATGCTGTGTGGTGAGCTGGAAATGTTGCTGGTTATTGTATCTTGTGCTTTTTATCCCCTTCTGTCAGTTGTCTCTTTACTGAGTCTGACTTTCTTTACTTAATGTTATCTGTTATGTCATTACAGAGGTTATCAGAACCTCTTTAATTTTAAATGTTTGTTAAAATTCTAGGTAATTATGTTCTTTGGAATATCATAACAGAAGCTGCTAGTCAGGCAGCAGGTGAAGGTATGAAGTAAGAAATCTGTTCCTAGCCATTACAGTGCAGATCAGAAACATGCATTCTGACTGATAAACATGTTTATAGGCCACTTGTAAAACAAAACCAACTAAACATATTTGAAACAATCTATTTGTAGAAGTTCCTGAATAAGAAAATATCTAGTTTCAGTCCTTCCATGTTGATTGAAAAGGAAGGTACTTGTATGAGAAGTTGCCCCTGTGTGACATTGGTATCCTTTAGAGTTTGAGGAATATGTTATTAAAGGAGTATTTGTTACAGTGTTTGACTAGCAAAGGCAGCCTGAGATACTGTACCAAAATTTGGTTCTTATTACAAAAATTTTTAATCTTAGTCTCAAAGAAGTGTAAAGAAGGAATAAGAGCACTCAGGATTCAGACTGGAGGATTGAAATATCTCATTATGGTGCAGCAGGCTTCATTATGGTGTGTCTGAAGGACTGAGCTAATGAATGCAGTTTAGGTATAATTGTTATTAATAATTGTTAGTCTCACTGTTCTGGAATCCCAGCTTGTAATTTCATGTTACAATGCGAGGCATCTGGTGGCTTGCAGATCAAGTTCATAGGACATTTTACAGTGTTGGTCATGTGGAGTAGCTTCAGCTTTTTCCTGCCTGAGCTAGACTCAGTTGTCTAAGAGGTGTAAATGTTGCATTCCCTTTCTGATACATTTTCATCTGGTTGTATTTGCAGTGTCAGGTTTTGCTTCTCAGGATGCCTGGAGCAATAGCAATGCTTGCACTTTTATTCTTTCAGTTGATATTATTTTAACTGGTTTATTTAACTGATTGGAAATACCATCCTGTTTCCTTGTCTTGATGAACAAGTACAAATTTAGCTTGATCATTTTTGGTTTGATTTTCAGTGAACAAACCTTCTTTCCTATATGTCCTTTTTTCTGAACTGATGAATTTCTGTGGATAACTAACTGCTTTCTCTTTCAATAATTACTTTCAAAATGCTGGCTCCATTTCTGTGGGAGTTGGCAATGACAGGAGCTGATACCACTTCGAGTATGGCCTGTTTGATGCGAGATTATTATACCAAAATATTGTACTATTATGAGATGTAATTTTTCTTCATCCTGATTTTTTTCTTTTGAGAAAGCAAACCTGCTCATGACATCCAGCTATTTAGTTTTCTCTTTGTCATTCTCTAAGCTGAGACAGTTAAACTAGAGTGTAAACAAAGCAAAATGAACTAACAAAACTGTGGCAGTGGATTGGTTGTCACCTTTTTTTCATGTTTGAAGATGTAAAGTTAATGAAATAGAGCTTTCTCAGATGGTTCATGTGTTAAAACCAGCTCATCATGTGATGTGGCACATGATTTGGGATCATGCATTAATGAGGAATGCATTTCAAGTAAAGTCATAAGTCAGGGCTTCCCTTACAACTTTATTTTGCCCAGTCAAGACAACTTTGTACATGGCTGTATGTCAGCTGGTAGCACCAGTGGATAATTTAGTTTTACCATGTGTAACGTCATCTATTTTCAGTTTCGTATACCAAAGAAGAAAACAAACACCAAGTCAGAGGATGTCCAAGTTCAGTCCCCTTTGGCAAGGCTCCCAGGCTCCCACCATTGGGACTACCCTTTAAAAGAGGTAAAGAGAAGCTCTTCAGAGTGTAAAGTTTGTAGGAGAATGTTTCATGAGGTTTTGGTTTAGTTTTGGAGGCTGGTTTTTTCAACAGCAGGTGCTGCCTTGTGACCTATAACAAGAGAGACAAGTGTGTAAGTCTGAGATCTGTTTGCAAGCATACATTTACAGAAATGGGAGTCTTAGTGCTGTGTTTCCAGCCTGAACCACTGAGAAGCAGTCTTCAAGTGTAGTTTGAAACTACCTTGAAAACCATTAATTTAAAGGTAAATATTATATTTAATTTTTTTAGTTAATTGTTTTCAGACTGCTGAACTTTTAGGTTATATTCAGATCACTTACCAAACTTTTCTGTTATATGGAAATAACCTTTACATTGAGTTTTCAGTTATCCAGGAGCTTCAGCTTTTAAGAGAGTATATGAAGTACTGTATGACTCTTGACAGAATTTTAGGTGGCAACACAGAAATAACTATATTAAGACCAAAAGACTGTAAGAGTCTTATGGTATTTATCATAACTGAGTGTCTGGATCATCTCAATCCCATGTAGAAGCAAATATTTGCCCCTATAAATCTGTACCAAATTTAGTAAGCATTTCAAATGTCAAGTGTTGGAAACATTTTGCTGCTTTTGTTTCCTTCAGCTCAGCATCCAGAGTTTGTTGCTGGCTTTAGTACTTTCAGAATCATGGGCCTGGACAAACAGACCTCCTCCCCCTCAGGGGAGGCTGAAAGGTGTAGTGAGGGAAGGTAGCAATGTTTTTGACTTACAGCAGCGGTGGTAATGTGAGCCAGGTCATTTGAGAATGCTGCAGCAGAGACTCGCTGTGGGCTTGTGTTCTACACTGCTAATGCTTTCAGTGAGCAGAGCGTCCAGTTGCAGTTTTGAAATGGGAGGTGATGTCTCCTGTGCCTGCAAGCAGCAACCTCTCAGGCAGATTCACACAGCACTTGCATGGAGTTCTTCCTGTATTTCTCTCTGCCTCTATAAAAATAATCGGGTGAATGGGTGAATTGAAAAATACTTTATTTCCTTATTTCCTGGATGTTGTCTAATTTTCTGTTTCTTATTTTTCCTACCTATGTCTATATATTTTAAACTTTTCCATGAATGGGGGATTTCAAATGCTTTAAACACTGACTAGTTTTATGTTCTACTTTAAAAAAAAACTTGGTTGTGAGTTGACGGAGTTTGCACCATGTTGTTTGAGAAACTTTGTGCAGTTTTCAGTGATTTGGATGTCTAGATCTCTCCTGTGCTTGAACACCAGTGGTATGAGGTGAATGAGATGATGCTTGAAGGAAGGAAGAGGGGAGAGCCCTGTCAAGTCAATTTCTTGCTGCCAACTTTAATAATGGGCTTATTTGGATTTAAAGTTAGTCCCTATGGTAGTGAGAAGTTTGATTTGAGATGTGCCTTTCAGATTTCACTGAAGTTTGTAGAATATAGATAAGCATGCTTTTCAGATGTCCTTTTAAACCACACTTAGTCAAAAATGAAGATAAGTTTGTCTGCTTTCAGCCTGAGTGGCATAATTTTAAAGCTCCTCTTGGGTTTATTATACTTTTAACTTTAAGAAATGAGGAAGATTAGGAGGAGAGTTGTAGGGTAAGGCTGGAGGTTTACAAAATTGCAGCAATAACTATGTTGTGGTAGGGATTAATTTATTTAATTTGAAAATATAAGTACTTTTTGGTAAGGTAAGAGAATTTGGAAAAAAATGAAGTCTTGCTGTTCTGGGGTTTGTCCCCCAAGTACCAAACCTTCAAATTTCTTTTCCTTCTCAGAATTTTATGTCCATATTGTAACCCGTAAAATTTGCCTAAATGCAAATTGAGTTAGCCCCTACTTTCTCCATCTTCTGTATTTGTGATTATGTAGAACAGGCATAATGTTGAAATCTGTGTTTCATATAGTCCCCCTTGAAATTGGGAAACAATAGAATTGTCATGTATATTTCTTCAGGAGAAAAAAGTTCTATTTAAGATCAGGTGGTATGTGGATTCTTTAAATCAAGCAAATTAATTCTTTGCAAAATTGCTATACAGCTGCATTGTTTCAGTGTCCCATTTTTCTTCTAGTGCATTATCCATTATGACATATTCATGTTTGTTGAAATCTCCAATTTTATCTGTTTTGTTTCAGTGGAGATTAAGTGCCAACAACAGAAAGCCTTCCACAAAAGGAAAAAGGCAAAAGGATTGCAACAGACACAGCTCTAATGATGAAGAATCAGTTGGGTAAGAAGTCATCTCAGAATTAGTTTATCTCTGCCTATTGAGAGTTTCACAGTCTTTCTTGAAGATGAGTGTCTCTGGTCTCTAGCTAATTATTTGTGTCATGCAGAGATGGTTTTTAAGCTTTTGGGTGGCTCACCTTCAGAGACTCCTGCTTCAGTGGTCTAATGGCAACTGTAACATTTCCTTTGTGTAATCCCAGCACAAGACTGTGACATTCTAGAATGAAAGTGCTTACTAGAGGAATTGCTGCCTTTTAACCTTTTTGGAGTCCTGAAAGGTGTTCATTACTGTCTAATGTAAATTGGCAGTCTAGCCTTAGGTATCTTTAGATATACAAGAAGCTTCCCAGAATTCTGTTTCTTATCCCTTTTTGTTCTGTAGTCCACCCTCAGTAGCCTAAGCTTTATGAACTCTTTAAAACAATTTTAAAAATCCCTTAAACAATGTGGTGATTAATAGTGGAAGGAAGTTAAAAAAATGAGAGCTTTTTCTCCTCTATGTTATCATCAAGGCACTTAATTACTTAAGACTGATGTGCTACTTCTATATTCTCTGTTGCCAAGAGCAAATATCCTAGTTTCTTTGAGATTATGGCAAATTATTGATATGCTATTATAAGATAAAATCATTATTTGCAGAGCTGTCAGCTAGGTAATTGTTTTATCCAAAAAAAATTTGAAGCTGTTATTTCTGTAGTTGACAAATGGAAATGAAAATGTACAACTAGATTTATTAGCAGCAGCTAGGAAACACAATGACTTTGTGACAGAGTATGTTTGTTGTAATGAAACAATTGTTATTCCCCAAATCACTTAATTCTAAATAAATGAGTAATTCTCATTTCTCTACCCTGCAACTAAACTTGCCCATAAGTGGCATCTTATCAGGAGAGGCTGTTTAAAACAAAGTGCACAGGTAATGAATATGCAGGTGATTTTGACACTGCTGAGTTCTGTAGGTTTGTGGTTTATGAATAGTCATTGTTTACCCTGGTCTGTATATTCAGAATGCTTCAAAGTGTTGCAGGGAAGAGCTGAGATTGTAAAAGATGCTGACTTTATTTTTCATTCCTCTACAGAGGCATAGCTGTCAGTTTTCATGAACGTACCTCAAAAAGCCTCTGTCAGTAACTTTTTACTGAGGGAGCAGCTCACAGGGTCAACCTAACAAAATTTAATAGCAGTTTCCTGAATTTTATTTATATTGTGACATGGTTGATATCTGATATCAAGATATCAATCCCTAAAGGTCTTTTAGTAAACTTTGAACTGATATTTAAACATTGAGATGTTTGGTTTCTTTGCAGCTACCTTTAGATCTGTTGTATGTTGATTTTCTGTTGCATATGTTTATTCCAATATGGAAGAGACTTTCAAATAGCATTTATAGGTGCTCCATAGTTTTTACACAAATTGTTACCAGTGCAATAGTGAGAAATTATTTAGACTACAAACAGACAGCAAATATTCAGATAATAAACCTGTACATTTTTCAGTTCCTTGAAAAAAGGTGTGTGTCTAGAGGCTAGGTAGAGCCTCTCTGTAAAATAAACTTACTTTCCTGTCTGTAATGAAGCCTGTACTAAGCATTCCATTTGGGTAGTCAGTGTTTCTCAGTAAGTCAGCATCAACAGGGTGATTTCATTGCATAATATGTGGGAAGAGCACACAGGTTCTAAAGAGGTGGTGTTTGTTGAGCAAGAGTCTGAGAACTGACAAAACTCAGAAGAGGAATGAATGAAGTTGTGTGCTGCAAGTCTTTCTGATGCAATCGTTTTTATTCCCAGTGGGGAATTTATTTGCATTGCAAAGCAGGAAATAGGTCTTAATGAGAACCTCCTATTAGCACCTGATGAGTTAAAAGCAATCACTTCGTTGATAGGAGCCAATCTCAGATGTTTAGGGAAGTATATTTGATCTGAAGTGTTGCTTCAGGACTACTACTGCCACTTAATTTTTGTCATAAAGGACAAAGTAGATATATTAGCACAAACCTACACCTTCACATGGAGTTTTTTAAACTTCTGGATTACAAAATTTGGTAATCAATTGCTTCTGTCAGTTGTGCTGTGATGTGAGATCCTGGGTGTTTGTAGCAGCAACTGCAGCTGCTCTCACGTGAACAGCTCTGCTCCTGGGCTTGTGAAAGGTGAGTGTCAGGGGGTTTGTTGGTGATCCCAGCGAGGGCTCCTGGGTAGGTTAGTTCCCTAGTCATGGGGGAGGGTGGAAGGAGTACTTAAGTAAGATGTGTGCAATTCTTTCAGGTCAGTATTTTAATTGTTCAGTGAAATACGTGTTACAGCTGAATCACGTACTGACCCTGTGACAGTCACATTTTTGTTGCAGTCATTTACATACTGGTCCCCCTTGCCCTGACAAGTGCATTTGGTCAGTAATGACCTCCTAGTCCAGCAAAGCGAGGAGGTTCATAGGGATGTTGATGTTTGCTGATCGTTGGTCACTGACTTCTCATCAGTTGGTGAAAGGTCAGGCCCTTGAAGCTGAAGGAGGACAATCAGAAGCTTTCCTCTCAAAGGGGTGTCATCAGTGAATGTATCAATCAGAGCTTCCATTAATGATAGTGTATCACATTACTCCTTTGGGCTCTGCAAGGTCCAGGAGCTCCTGGGCTGTGCATGTGCTGCAGAGGCTCAGATAGCTGAGTATGCATCAAGTCTATCTTTATCCTGTAAACACAGGACAGACCCTCAGCTTGTATGAGAGCTGGGGGAACAGCCCTCAAATGGTATGTGGCATCCCACTGCCAGAAAACTTATTTCACAGAACTTGGGTTTGCTAGTGAAAGAATATAGCCATGAAGATAGTGGTGGAGACAATTAATTGTAATTTAGTCTCAAATGAGCCAGTGTTCTCCTTGTCTCATTTTGATCACTTTCTACAAAAATTTGAATGAATTGGAGGCAGCAGTTCCAGCACTGGTGTGTGTACACAATATGATTGTTGGGTAAGGAACCATATCAAATAGCTGTGATTATTGTGTGAAATAAGAGGTCAAACATTTTCCCCAGAGAGATATAAACAATCGATAGCTTTTGGTCCTGTGTTTTTTAAGGTAGGATAATTCTTCTCTTGCCTGTGAAAAGCAATATGAGGTTTGTCAGGAGCAGCTAACAGCATTTTTCATAATATATTTTTTGGTTATTCCATCATGACATGCATAAATATGTTCTCATTGCCTTTGCTTTTGTATTTTTTTCAGTTTGGGGGAGGTAAATGAAAGACTATGGTAGGTATTTGTTTTAGAAACAGAAATAATTGTCTTTGATTTTCCTTCACCAAGATGCCTCCAGTGTTACTGTTACGCAAATTACTTGCTGGGTCTGATGGTGGGACTTGCTTTTAATGTATACTTTTGCTTTTTTTCTGTTTGACACTTACTTTAATCTTTTGAAATGTCTTTTGCTTGAGTTGCTCACTTTGTTCTGTGGACAGTTCAACAGGTAATTTGGGGATCTGTGTCCCAGCCATTGTTTACAGATGTACAGGCTGGCTTAAGTTTAGATGTTTCCCTGAATGTATTATATTCCCAGTTTTAATGACTTGATTCTCAAGAAACACTGTCAGAGACCATACCACTTTTAGAAAGGGAAGCCATTGAAAGCCTTTGAGCTCTTCTTCTGCTCTGAAGGTTAGGTCATAACCTGTTCAAAAACTTCAGTCAAAACCTGGTGCCAGACAAGAAGTGATGCCTTGGCCTGGCACTGACAGGTGGATACCATTGACTGCCTTGTTTGTTGAAGGTTCCTCTGCTTTGCACAGATTTCCAGTGCAAAGCTTGCCTCATGGTATGTGTGTGTGCTTGAAATTATAAGATCATTTTTATTAAAGTACTTACCTAAAATCTATAAACCCCTTTTAAATCAAGGGAATAGAGAACATTAAAAATTCAGTTCCAAGTAATAATCAGTAAACCAAATTATAGAAGAGCCTGGAGCCTGTTAAGGTCTAGCCTGATGGGAGTGTGAGCAGGGGATGTCAGATCTGAATTTTCAGGGTGGCCAACAAACTTTAGGTAGTGAAATTCTGCTTCTGACTCCTTTATCTTCTGCTGTGGACTTTCTCTGTCATTATGTTGTTTAAGCACTCAGTGTTGGAATATTTTCTATTATCTTTACAAGTCTTGATCATACATGGTCACAGTGTCTTTATTTTAGTGTGCTCCCACTGGACTAATTGCCTTGCTGTTTGAGCCTAAATCTAGTAAAATTTCATAGTGATATCATGTGTTTGAGAAATAAAAAGAAAGAAAATGTCATTTCTGTGAGGTGGAACAATGAACTGACAGAGATGAGATCTGGGAAATTGATAGCCTTGGTTTGTTTTTAGTCAGGGAAGCTGAAGTATTCCACAGAGAATATCACATTTATGTTGTCTTGTGATCCCCTGCAGTAATGATTTTAAATCATATTTTTTAAGAAGAAGCAATTTTCTGGTTCACATCTACATATTTCTAGGGCTTACTATTACGACTGTCCTCAATTTGCAGGAAAAAACACCATTTAGTTACTTCAAGGTTTGATTTTTAATTTTGAGTCTCTTTGGAGGAGGAGAGGAAATAGTTGTCTTAGTCTTTCATTGCATCATCTCTTCTGGCATCCCAAGAGATAAAGTGACTTCAGTTCTTTAGTCTTCAGTAACTGGCCCTCTAAAGCAGTTTTGGAGTTTCTTCTCTTTAGGGAGGAATTTTAAAGCACAAGAGTGAATATCTACTTTCAAAAGATAACTTGTATGAATTTTCTTGATGAATATTTGCCTTGAAATTTTCCTTAACTGCTCCGGTGGCTGTAAATTTTCTTAACAGCCTAATATAGGCTTAACAGTTCTTGTGTAGCTGAATTTTAATTGATCAATTTTCTTAAATATATATATATTCTCCATTCCCTTAGGTACTGCTTATTTATTTCTTATTTCTAATATACATTACAGTGGACAAATGACAAATCTGGTTAAGTCTGGTTGCTATAAGCTCTACTGAGATATTAAACTGTGGTTCATGTGTGAGCTCAATGTTTGAGAAGTCCAGAAGAAATCCAGACCTTCTGATTTAGCACAGATTTCTATGGGAAAATAAGTTCCTTGCTTTCTGTGCTGAATCAAGAATACTTGCCAGACTTGGGATGTGCTCACTAAGTGGCTACAGTTGAGCTCCACCATTTAAGACATTAATGTTACTAAACTGACCCTCAGGGCCTGTGTTCACTTTCTAAGCTTCTCAATAATAAAACATATCTTGAAATGGAACTCCAATCTCTTGATCCTCAGTGTGGAGCAAGCCTCTCTGACATCCACAGTATTCGAGGCACCTTCTCAGAACACTTTTTTGCATTAGCATTCATAGACTATATGCAGAACTAGGTAAAAGAAAAGAAAGGTGAAAGCCTTTTCCAGGCTGCATAAAACATTCTGGAGCACTACTGTGCTTTAGGCTGATGTCTTTGCACATGTGACACGTGAGCCAGTGTCTCACTTGATAAACCCTGGATTGTTTTTCCAACAGCTAACTAGGACCAATCTGTTACATAACACTATGTCCTGTGTCCATGGCCTTAGCATCAGAGTGCCTTAAGTGGGTTTTGGGGTTCTTTTTTATTGGTGCCTTTTTTTGTCTTTTGTGATAAAGCCTTAGCTCTTTTCCACCAATTTTTCTTTGGGAAACTTTTGACAGACATTCAGAGAGTGAAGGAAACTGCCTTCACTTCAGCTTAAGTTACTTAGGTTTGGAAAGGAGCCATTTGGATTTATTTGCATTGTCTAGATAGTGGTGTCCAAAGTATGGTGTGTATGAGATAATTCACTGGGGTACAGAAAGGAAACAGTTTTGTACAGTTACTAAATGTTTATATCTTTATTGCATTCCTTTTTAAATTTCTATTTCTGCATTTTATAATCATAGAATTGCGGTTGGAAAAGACCTTTAAGATCAACCTGTCACTAGTATCTCTCTGTAGATTTTAGTTAAATTCTGAAGGTACATGCTCAAAATACTTACTGCTGGTAGGGATGTGTGAGTAAAACATTTTGGAGCCTGCTGTTCTGGGAAAGGTGCAGCTGAGCTCTAGGAGAGAAAGCAACTTATGGCATACATGTTATGGCATTCGGGATGCAGAGATCTCATTGGGTTGACAGCTGTCCGTTTTATGGGCAGGTTCTTCAAGCTGTGGGTAGGAACACTTGTCTTTTCAGGTTCAATAGGGGTAATGTGTCTTGTGAATGTGGTAACTAACTAGAGAGAGGAAATCTCAATGTCAAGATTGAAATAGGAAAATAAAAGGCTGATGTGGAACATCTGCACCAAGTTCATTGTGCTTCACTAACATGGCAGTTCCAGACCTTATTTTAGCTTCAAGCATGTCTGTCGTTCAGCAACAAAAGTTTCCATGCCCTAGCTGTATTTGCCACTAGGTACCATGTAACCAGGCTGCTGAGCTGAGTGCAGCGTGTCAGGGGGACAATTACAGCTGCTTGCAGAGTTGGAAACCCAATGAGGAATAGCAGCCCTTTGCTTAAGAAATGTTACTGTAGCATGTATGTAACAGCCATATGAGTAGTAAGGTTTTTTCTTAGCTATTAAAAAGAGGCTTGCTTTACAGTCAGAACAATTTATTTTTTTGTTATGCAAGACATGCAGTAGAGAAAAAAACCAATTCTCTCTTCAGTAATCTTTAAAATCCAACAAATTGGCATGAACCTCAGTGTCTTTGTAGAACTAGCTCTTGGAAAACAAACCCAGTCCTCAGAGGTTAGAAAATAAAGTAAATCCCGGCAAATCACCTATGGTCTATAATGCTCATCAGCTTATAAATTCAGTAAGCTGAAGTCCTGCCATTAGGTCACATCTACCTTATGCAGCACTACAGGCTGGGAAAGAATAGCTGGAAAGATGCCTGGTGGAAAAGGCCTTAGTGGTGCTGGTCAACAGCTGATGAACATGAGCCAGAGTATATCCAGGTGGCCAGGGCGGCCAGTGGCACCTGGTCTGTGTCACCAATAGTGTGGCCAGCAGCACCAGGGCAGTGATTGTGCCCCTCTACTCGCCACTGGTGAGGCCACGCCTTGAGTGCTGTGTCCACTTCTGGGCCCCTCTTTGAAAGAAAGACATTGAGGCGTTGGAGTGAATCCAGAGAAAGGCAGTGGAGCTGGTGGAGGATCTGCAACATAATTCATATGAGGAGCAGCTGGGGGAACTGGGCTTGTTCAGCCTGGAGAAAAGAAGACTGAAAGATGACCTTGTCATTCTCTAAAACTATGTAAAAGAGGTTGTGGCAAGGTGGGTGTTGGTCTCTTCTCCATGACAGCCAGTGACAGGACAAAGGGACATGTACTCAGGTTGTGCCAGGGAGGTTCAGGTTGGATATCAGGAAAAATTTATCCACTGAAAGAGTGGCTAAGCATTGGGATAGCCTGCCCAGGGAGGTGGTGGAGTCACAGTCCCTGAAAGTGTTCAAAAGCAAGTAGACATGGCACTTTCACAGTATGGTTTAGTGGGCATGGTGGTATTCAGTTGAAGACCTCTTGATCTTGGAGATCTTTTCCAACACTTATGATTCTGTAAGAAAACTGTCCAAATTACTGGCCATAATGCAAAATTAGTTTTTTATGTGAAGACTTCAGTACCAATCCAGCAGAAATACCAAAGTGTAGATACTTCTTTAAAGAACTTGAGTAGGGCATTTTTACTGTCTTTGTAATTCGTAATTCTAAGTAATTTGTTTAGTGAAATTGAACAAAAATGGTTGGAGCTTCAGAACTGGGAGATTTGTAGTAACTTTTTTTCCCCAGCAAGATAGTTATTAATCTGCCATACGGGAACAAATAATATTCATGATTTAAAAATAAAATGACACAAAATGAGTGCCTATTTTCATATCCTGCAAATGGTCAAGTATACGCTTTCAGAATAGCTTGTAAGGCCATAGTGACACCACTTCCAACATTTTGTGATAACAAGATGCACCAAAATTTCCATTTCAGTGTTTCTGCACTGAAAGTTTGCCTCTTCAGAATGGCATATGGTTATGTTAGTCATTCATGACAGAAGAAGAAACCTTGAAAGGTCATCCTGATCAATAGATGAGTTTGCAATTGCTCTTCTCCAAAGAGAACTGCCTTGTAGATTGCCAGGGCAGTGACCTTATTTCTTTAAGGTATGATGCAGAAACAGTGAACTCGGAGACTACCTTTGTTGAATTCATATGACTTAAAAAGTTCTCAGCACCCTATTATTAATGTATTGTTATATGTATGGCAGGCAACCCAAAGTTATCTTGACGAATGTCCTGAGGACGAAAACAGGAAGAAAATACACACAGGCGCAAGCTAAAACTGGTGTTAATTTTTCTGATGCTGGCAAGCTGCAGTCAGATCAAGCACCCTCATCACCTGCTGCCAGCATAAAGATATGGCAGATTTTAAACCCTACTCTCCAAAGTCTTTTTCTGTCTAAAAGGTATGTTGTCTTTGCCTCGTGTCACTAAACAAAATAGTTTTTCTTGCAGTTATTTTTTCATGAGAAAGTGTTCTTTATTGTATCACAGCTTCCTTGTCCATGAACTGTATTTTATCTCACTTCACTGAATTCACTTGTACCTGATTACTTTTGATAATCGTTGAGAGAGATGGTGCCAGGCATGCTGTAGTGTTTTTTCTGGTCAAATGGCTTCTAGATGGTCCTGGTCAAGACCAATTAGTTATAATTTAGCTATTGGATTCTCAAAATGTTTGGTCTTTTTTTTTATTATTCTCATGAAAAGAATGAATATATCAAGAAGATATCAAGGCATATTTTCACTCTTACTGCTTTAGACTACTCATGAAAGTAGGAAAATTGGCATAGATGATCAGAAGCATATCAAGTCCACTATCTTCTTTGCACCCCTGCAAGCAGTGGTCAGTTGTAGCTATTCAGGGAAAAGTATAGCTAGAGTGAATGCTTTGTTCTCTGGGTTTTCTGTCTGAGCTTCTGATGACAGTTTAGGGGCTTCCTTTAATGGAGGTTACATTCAGTTCTACATGTTCTTCAGTATTAGAATTTCCCTTTTTAAGTTGTATCTCTTAATTGTTTATCTCTTGTGGGTCTCTGCAGTTGTGTCTGGAAGGTAGGCTCCTTATGAAAGGCAAATTTACATCTTGGTGCACGAGGAGATCTGAGTGCTCTCCAGACATTGCACAGTCTGTGCTGGGGAGTGCTCTGTGGATTAACAGAGACAACAGGAGAATTATGCAGTCAATACCCAAAGGGCAGTGTTGTTCACAAGGCACTCAAAAAGGCCAGAGCCTTACAATCTAATCCAAAATCAATTGCAGTGGAAGTGGTAGAATTTAAACCCCCGTCTGAGAAAGGAAGTGGATATGGGCTATACAGCAAGCTGGCTGCCGTGACACTGTGTTGAGTTGTTCTTACACATGGTGTGTGTTCAAGTGGGAGTTGCATCTTGGTATTTCTGCTTGGCTTATTTTTGATGCTTGGCTGCTTTAACACCTGGGGGTACTTTTCTGGGCCTTGCTATACTGTAAAGTGGCATGTTATAGTTGAGGAGTGGAATAAAATCTAATGCTACCTTTTGTGTACGTGCTACTTTTCTACCTGTTCACTAAGTGCTTTAGAAAATTTGTTCTGTTTTACTGGAGGCTTCTTGTTCACAGGAAAATCAAGATTGTTTGTTCCAGAGTTCTGAGAAATGTGTACAGATACTTTATGAAAGCTGTTTAGAGATAAATATTTACCAGTTTTTAAACAATACTACCTGATATGTTAGAGGCAATGCAGTGTACATAGTATCTGGCTGAGGTAAAGTTACATGGCTAGCTTTCCTTACCCTGGTCTTATTTTATCTCCTTTTCTTGTATTTTAGTTTCTTAATGAGATTTTTTTTTTTTTTTTTTTTTTTTTTTTTTTTTTGCCTCTAAGGGACTAAAAATATTGATGTTTAGTTATCAAGCCTCTAGGATACATGAATTTAACAAGTTTGTTTCTCTAGATTTCAGTGCAGTACTTATGACTTACTGTTATATGTATGGCAGGCAACCCAAAGTTATCTTGACGAACGTCCTGAGTACGAAAATTGGAAGGAAGTACATAGACAGCCACGTAATAATTGATGCAAATTTGCCTGCTGCTGACAAATTGCAATCGGGCCAACTACCCTCATCAGCTGTTGCCAACACACAGACATGTCAAATATTAAGTTCTCCTCATGAAAGTTCTTTTCTTTCTGAAAGGTATGTTACTGCTGATTTTGCCAGTCTTCCTGAAATGACATAACTTCACAATGGAAAAGAACAACTTTCGTTCTACTCTTTCCTTGAATCAGGAGATCAGTTTCCTGAGTGCAAATTAACACGCTTCTCCAATGAGCCATTTTAACATTACATTTGTTCTGCTTTGCTGGACCTGATTTAAAAGGCTGCTTTTCTTTCTTAGAAGGAATTTCTGTTTGCAATGCATCACTGTTTTGATTTGGGAAGATGCACAAGTAATTCAAACACATGTAAGTGGGTTTTGTGTCCAGAACAAAAATCTTGCTTTCCTGTTGGTGTTAAGGTGTTCTAGCATGATGTCAATTAACTTTTTTGCAAAATATCTCCAAATACCTCTCTGTAGTATTAATTATTATTAATTTCTTTTCACATTAACCCACTGGTGGTCTCAGTATTTTTCACAGGATGACTTTGGTTAAGGGCTGTGTGTGTCCTCTTACCACTGAACATCTACTTTTCATCTTTTCTTTCTATATTTAGGTTGACTGAGCGTCACAGTAATGTTTGACATGTAAAACTAACAGAAATCAGATATTAGAGTTAGATAACGTGTTTTGGTCTAAGGTGACAGTTGCATTCAAAGTAAGCTGTCTCCTTCTGTCTGTTACAGCTACACGTTTGCTCAACAGCAAATTTTCCACAGGAAAACATGGCAGGAAATTCTGAGGAAGACAGTAGAAAGATGAAGAAGAGAAGAATGTTGTGTGGGGGTTTTTTTGAAGGCAGGAGTAATTAACAGTTCCCAGGTTAAAACTGAAGAAAGTCAGTCATGTTCCTCATTCTTATGCATCAACATCTTGGAGAACTGAAATTAATAGCAATTCTTTTTTTGTTTTTCCCTATTGGGTTGCCCATTGCCGCTTACATTATCCTGACAAAGCTGCAATTTAAATGAGATTTAGAGAGAACAGTTTATTAGGCTGTCTCATTTTAAAGTATCATATTTGTTTCTGTAACGTAAGACTGGCTGAAGTGTGGGGTGTTTTGTTTGGATTATTGTGAGTTTTGGGGTTTTTTTGGTTTTATTTTATTGCAAAATAGGACTAATTTTTTTTAGTATTTGATTTTTTGACTTTGTAAGGTTTTGGATGATGGGAGGTAGTGGATTTATAGAGAGGAAAACAAGGAAAACATGAACTCTTGTATTTAGCGCTCTAAATCTGAAGGTACATCTTTTGTGTTTTTTCTTACTCATATCTGGAGCACAATGTCATGTATTAAGCACAATAATGGTTTGAGCTTGTAATTTTTTTAGTAGTTGTGAACTCATTTTAGATTTAGAGTGCTTCATTGTTTGAATGATTAATATTCTGTACCCATTGCATGGTTTTCTAATGTATTAGGTAAAAGGCTTGTTGTCAGGAACCAACATTAGGATGATTTTCCCTCCTTCCCCAGTGACTAGCACTTTAGTGTAATTTGTATTAGATACCATATGGGAAATGGGGAATTTAAGAGTTATTTCAGCAGAGTCATGGCTTGATCCCGGTCACCTGTCTGTAAGTAAAGTCAGTGCATTGCGTATCTTTGGCACTGATTCTTTTGGGGTTTCTGGAGGAGAGTAAAAGCTCCCCTGCTGTGTCATGCATATGTAGGCACATGATCATACGGCGACTTTTGTACCATCACAGTAGCTAGAATGCATGCTTTGTATTGCTGACAATTTTGCTGGTTTTGTACTGTGGAAATTTCAGATCAAGTAAAAAATTGTCATCAGAAAAGGGTGGTAATAAGTTAACTTATTTCTACCAGCTAGGACTTACTGCCAGTTCCCTTTTCCATCCTTGCTCTTTGTATTACAGAATTGGTGAGGTTTTGTTGCTTTACTGCAACCCAGTGTGAAATACATTTTTTTTTAAGAGTGCACTGACTTGTCAGTATAACTAATGAATTTGAGGTAGGTTTTAAATATAAAGAATCTTAGGGTTTTAAAGTGCTTACAGTATTTGTTTCTCATAGTTGTAAGAACACTTTACAACATGTATCTGTTAAGGGGTGCATTTTAAACTGAATTATCAGCAAAGCTGGAATTGAAAACAAAATGTACAGAATTTATGTATTAAGCAAATATGTTTAGGAAAATCTATTAGCTGAAACAGCCCTATTCAGGTGCTTTCTTTTGTTAAAATCCCTTAATTGTAATGTTGGTGTAAAATAAATGCTGAAAAACACTTGATGATTTTGTATGGTCTTTTAAGACAGTCAAATCTATACAGCTGTTATCCATACAAATATTTTAGTATCCATACAAATATTTTAGAACCCAGAAGTGTGGGTTCCAAAATAAGGTTTTGTATAGTGACTTCAAGTATACTTTTCTGTTCCATATACAGAATGTGTCTTGTTTCATATACAGAATGAACAATAACACTTACTGGAAATTACTTCTCTATGTTGTCCAGTTCATGATTTTTTTTGAATGGAAAGATGATCAGTAATTTTTTTCACAGTGCTTATTGCTGTAGTATTGGAGCACTCCAGAAATCAGTCTGTACATAATTCCCAAAGAGCACTGATACTCCAATTTACAGATAGGCCACTAAAGAGTAGTCATCTGTTCAAAAAGTGTTCAGCTGTTTTGGTTGTCTGTTTAGAGATGTCAAGAATGTTTTTTGCTATGGTGGGTGATGATTTTTAAGAGTCAAAGCTTGGCTGATATCAGGCATTGTGATGATCACTTAGCTCTGAAAGTTTGAGACCACAACATTCCGAGTTGAATTCTGAGTTCATCATAAAATGATGAACACAAAATCCATTTGGATAAAGTACTGTAATCCTTTTCTGCTTCTTTCTTTCTATGTCCCATTCCTCTCCACCACCTTTGAAGTTATTGTTTCAGGCCCTTTTAAGGAATAATTTCTATTTCAAGTAATATCACATTTCAGGATCTTACTCCATGGATTCTGTAAGCAGTTCTGAATCTAAGTTGAAAATATACTGCATTCCCTTCATATTTGCTACAAAGGCAAGGATAGTCAACTGTTCTCTTTTTCTTAAGTGTTTTGTTGCAGTCATTCTTTACAACAAAAATGTTTCAGTGTCTGATCTCAATCATGTCAGATTCTCAAACTGTGCTTTTAGAAGTGTCTGTTCCATTAATAATGTTAGAATATATGAGTATTTCCGCAACTGGACCGAATTAATTTGTGCTTCGTTTGGCAAGGTTCACATGTTTATGGGAGAGACAGAAGTTTGAAGTCTGACCTACTCTTGTTTCTGTTGGGATTTTTATTCAGTATTATTTCAAAATTAAAGATAAGTCATAGTTAATATTATTTACAGGTCTGAACGTTGCCTGAGAAAGACAGATGATGAGCCGTGTAAAATGACCAAGGCTTCTAAGGAACTAGAAACAACTAATGCTGTCACTTTGAGAAGACGAGAGCTGCAGAAGAAAGGTTTGTAGTGAGCAGTCATCTGGCAGTTAAGTATGAATTTTGGAGAGCATTGGGATATTTTCCTTATTTACTCTAGTGTTATGGGGAGAGCACAGAAGTAAAGGTGTTGCACACAGTGTATGTGTTTCATCAGAATGTTTGGGGGGTTTTTTACAGATAGCAATAAAGCTATGGTGAGTCAAATCTGTGGAAGAAAAATGAGACTGAGTGCAGCCTCACTGCACTGTTATAATCCTGATTTTTTAAAAAAGTCTTGTAATAAAGAATGCAATCCATTAAGAATGCTCAAATGGTTTGTGAACTCTGCTAAAATATTCATGCTAGACAATATTTGCTTTCACTGCTGAAGAATTATGACCTCTATGCAGACTCACTGGGGATAATGTGCTGTCCTTATATGCTGGTTGCTAATATTTGCAGATTAGAAGAGGAAATGGAGAATATTGCATTTGGCAGAAGATGAAGAAAGACCATGGAGTATAAAGTGCTAATTCTTGTTTGGAAGGGAGCTATGAATTTGGCTATACCCTTGACTAATTATGCAAAAATAATAATTTTAGGCAATGTTTTAGCAGCCACATACAATTAAAAATGAAAGAACTTACTGTGGAGGATACCTGCTTCTATGCATTTTATATAAGACATAAACAATATGAAGAAATGTAAAGATTTTAAGGATGATATCTTAAATTCCATTTTTTTTGACACAGAAAACAAGCACTGTGGTGAACTGGAGAAGAGGAGCAGACACATGAACAGCACTACTCTTAGTCAGAAGGAATCGAACTCTTCTGATTCTGAGAAAAGGAAAAGAAAACATAGTGGCCATATTTCTGATGAAACATTCCACAAAAAGTCACTTGTACTCTCTGTAAGTTGCACTTCATTGTAGCACACATTCATACACACTTTAGTAGCAGTAGCAATATCCCAAATAAAAGGATTATGCCAATAAATAGGATTTATTATACAGATATATTAGAGATATTGCCTGTTGAGGGAAAGTAGTTCAGTGATGCATCACAAGGAGTGAATAAATGTTCCTCTGTCCACATCATCACAATGTGTTCATTGTAGCAGTATGGTTGTGAAAGATGAATGACAGTGTTTCTTTCAGACAGGAGCACAGATTCAAACAGTTTTGAAAATAAGGCATCTAGCTACTTAAGTGAAGCTTCTTTCACAGATGATCTTGAATTAGGGACTAATGAGGGGTACTAACCCCAAAACTGCAAAGTATACCTGAGGTTATTGAAATCTTGCAGATGTCATCTTTTTGTTTCCTCCTTAGTCTGTTGTCTTAGTCTATAAGTTTTCTTCTTATCCATCATTAGAATTTGAAAAAAAACCCCAATAAAGAAAAGACTGAGGGAATCAGTCAAGTACAAAGTGTGATTTATATTCAAGCATTTGATTATAAGCAATAAAGGCATCTCTGTAGCCTTCTGATTTAAACCCTACAGAAGACAGGCAGTTAGGAAACCTGTTAAACCCAGTTGACCAAGCCACGCTTTTTGAAAGTGAAGAACAGCACTGCTTATTGGCCTTTCCACATCTGACACTGACAGAGCTACTAAAAATCAGAAATAGTTCGTTTTTCAGGTTGAATACAGGTCATTGTAGCCTTTAAAAAAGGTTGTCCCTTATGTCTTTATGTAATAAATCTTTGGAATATGAGGAGGAAGAAATTATCCTGAATTGAGCATTCAATTTCACTATATTAAGCTATAATTATTTTTTCTCGCGCATAGCTAATATCAGTGATCACTGATCTGAACTGTCTAGAAATGTCAAGTAATAAACTTGCATCCTGTCTCTGATTCCTGTTTCTAGGAAAAGCAAAGTTTGAGTTCCACTCAGTCTCCTGGCTGCAGAATACCCAGTGAGGATGGACAAGATCACAGATCTAATCCTATCCTGGTGCCAGACTGTCCAGCAGAGAGACACTCTAAAGACACTTCCACCCACAACCACTCGCCTGCTCACAGCCACACAGAGGACTCTGCCTCAGAGTCTCCTCCCAGAAATTTGCCAAAGAAACAGCTTTCTGCCACCAGTGAGGATGTGATTTCACCACAAGTTAGTACGATCAGGAAATTAAAGATTGACAAATCAGAGTACCTGAGCAAGCTACGGAACAGAATCTGCAGGGGTAATCAGCAACTTGTTTCCATTGACCCAAGTATGTACTGTACCTGTGCTGATGACAATTACTGGTGGTGCACTTAGGTACTAGGAGTACTTGAGCATAACTGGCTAGTTGAGACATAGGGAGCAAAAGATTGAAGACTGCCATTTTGTTGTTTGTAATGCATTGTGCAGGTTAGGGAACAGTGCCTAGTGTCAGGATCTTGTACCTGACTAACAGTATAAACAGCAAGATTCTCAAATTCCAATCCTCTTTTTTTCAGCTGATTTTGTGGCTATTAAAAAACTGAGCTTTTATTTTCTAAAACTGAGAAAAATTACTCTTTTTTTTTTGAAGCAGCTGTGCTGTGTCCAGTTTCATTTAATAGCCAAATAATTTTAAGGATCTGGTATAAAAGGTGTTCATAAAGATGCAGAGCAGTGCTTGTTGCATACAATTCCACGCACGCAGATCTTGACTGGTTTGAGCAGTGTACTTTACTTGTCTGAAATCCACAAGGAATGAAATATTCTCGAGTCTGTAATTTGTAGTATATGAATACTTCCTTTTTCCTTTTTAGTTATCCTTTCCAGTGATGATGAAGATGGACCCTCTGCATCACAATGCACAGAGCTGATGCAGGATAATATCACTGGAAATAAAGAAATAGACCAACAGTCTGACTTCTGTTTCTCAGACAAGCAATTAGAAGACAAGGTGAAAAGTCACACAGAGCAGGTAGTCCAGTTTTTGGCCTTTGTATGAGTATGCCAAGCCTTTATTTCTGTAATGTTTCTTATAGAAAGTGATTGTTTATTAAGGTCCCAGTCACAGGCAGAAGCTGCTGTAATTTATTTCACAGATAGAATACCAGACAGTCTTCAGAAAATATCTCTGGTTCTGAAGCTTGGGTGATTTTGCTACACACAATGTATTTCCTATTTTGACAATAAATATCTGGAAATACTTAATATCAGAAAACAGCAAGATCAAATAGTAACCTGAGGTAGAAACAGTCATGATGAAGATACATCTGTGGAAAAAATTGTTTCCACACACTGGTTTCTTTTTGTCACCTAGTCATCTGTTGTAATTCAGTGCTTATAGAACTTCAAGGATCTTTGTTGACAGCAGAAAGATCAAGTTCCCTGTCTTGTCAGGCTAGCTGTAGAACTTGAATCTGAAAGTAGCCATAAAGGTTGTTTGCCCCCTTTTGGACTTTATTAGCTTTTGGCTGCTTGCTTTGACCTGGATCTGGGTTATCTCTGTAATCTTGAAGCAAATCAGAAGAGCCATTGCTGCCTCCTCTCACAGGTGCATCAATTCAATCGTAAGTATTGGATCAGAGCCTGAAGTTTTGCTGGGAAAAGAAGGGTGTTGTTTTGTTGCTCTGTTGTTTGAGTTTTTATTTATTTAGAACCAAGTCAAGAGCACAGATCGTGTCTTGGTAATGGAAGTGTAGCAAGATACTGTTAGACACTTAAAGAAATCATCAGTAATGAATGTAATAACACTTAGGGCTTTTAAATATGAATTTTTTCTGTGGAAGCTGGCTTTGGGAGTCAGTTCTTACAAGCGTGAAGAAAGGTATTCCTGAGCTTACAAGGAGGGATGTATCTAACAAGTCCTGCAGTAAATACAATTTTTTCCAGTTTTTAACAGAGTCAATTGAAGGTAAATGTCCTCTCAGCTTACCTTCTGGAAGCACACCTAGAAAGCAGACAAACTTGGCGCTGGATGTTGAATTTGATAGACTACACATTGGGAAGTTAAAGTGTTTATCAACAGGTCCTGCTAGGGTAAGTTGTTCTATTATACTATTTTCTGAATATTTAAAAATTAAAATTCTGGTTGAACAAAGTCAGTGATACTTAGTGTGGAAGCACAGAGTTTTTATTATTGTTGCATTAAATTCCTTTGGCTAAAAAATGGAGTGTGTGGTCCATTGCCTTGAGTATTTGGATTGCTGTCAGTAGAAAAGCTAACTGATTTACTGTGACCACAGTTTTCAGATGTAAAGGTTCTGTATAAATGCTGTACTGGAACAGAAGTCATATTGAGTTTTTAATGAATTCTAACAGAAACAATGGCCATGTTAATGGCCAATTAATGTCACTTAAAAAAAAGACCAATTACTCTTCTCAGAAATAGTAATTGTGTTCTAATAAAGTAGTTCATAATGATCAGAGTTCAGATATATACTATAATCTTGTCTTTTAAACAGATAATTGCTTGCTTTGTGGCTTCAAACAGCATAAAAACGATACTAAAAGCTTTAGTGTGCAGGCAATGTGCTACTCACAGAGTATAGAAACAGAAGTGAAGATTTTCTTTAAATGGAGCACCAGCTCCAGGAGTTTCAATGGGTCTTTGATCAGGTTCATTCTGTACATTGCAACTGAAAAAGAGGTGTTTGAACCTGCGTATCTTCTTTTGCCTTCAATAAGACATTTTGAAATCTTGGATTGTAATAACAATTTTAGCTTCTCACAGAACAGCAGTTACAAAAACATTTCATGGAAATTTTCTTAATTAATAGGCAAAAATAATTTGAAGGATGAGTTGAAATAATTTTAGAATCAATGCTCTTAGGTGTAAAGTAGAAATTTTCTGTGGGATACACAGCTTTATGCCTACTGTAGTAGGAGGGGAAACCTCCTTTGTTAGTATATATAACCTTTGGTCAAAGAGACAATAAAGCATTTTTAATTTAGCATAGTCTCTTTAACTTAGCAGCAGTGCAAGTGGAATCTTTAGAGGCCTTTAATTCAATGTAAAGTAATAGCAGCATAAAATCGAACCATTTCTATCATGTCCTTACTTCAAGCAGTGCATCTTACAGCTTCTCATGGGTTGCTTTAACTCCTGTCCCAAGTGTTCATCTTTCTCTTTTCTAAGGAGCCTATAGGCACTTCTGTAACTTTGTGCTTATTTCTCAGTGCCTCGCATCTCTGAAAGTTACTTGCTGTTGTTTAGGTTCTGCAATGTCTTTAGGAATGATTTTTAGGTGATATAGGCAATATGAAGTTTCAAACTAAGTGTATTTGACTTGAGGTTAATGGTGTTTTCCAACCTGAATGATTCTATTATATGATTTTCATTGATTTCACTGTAAGGAAAGATGTGCAGATATTTAAAAATCCATATATTGTTTTAATCAATTTGTAAAATGCAAACTAATTTATATTTTTAAAATCTTATTTCAGTTTACAATGAAGAATATTGTGATCCCATTTCAAGGTAAGAGAATGTTCTTTTCATTAGCCTTTTCTTAATCATATCTTTAAAGTATTGCATTAAAATACTGAGTATGTATTTCTGGTATGAATAGTTTATAAGCGTTCACAAAGGTAATAGGTAGTTTTTAATTTTTTTTTATTTTTCAATAAATATAAATTTTGGTGTTTATACTGTAAGCGTTAACAGCTTAGTAGCTTTTTGTACTTTTAAGGTGAATTTGTAGTTTTAATGGCTTGCCTCCCATATACCTCCACATTGCTGAACTATAGCAGACATGATTATGCATGTTTTTGAGGTGAAACTGAACTTTCCAAATTGGCATTTAGATCCTTAAGTTTACAAAAATGTATGAGTAGACTAAAGCTAAGAGGAATATAACTATAAATTTGCATTCAGTTTGTCCAAGTTGATACGAGGTAGGAAAAGGTTTATGAGCAGTACTAAGTTGAGTTGACTGAAATCAGATAGGAATTAGTGATTTGCAGTATTCTTTTTTCCATATTTGTAAGTATTATCTGTGGTTATTTTGAGGAAAAAAACAACTTTTTTCAGGAAGAGTCCTGCATGCAGGTGTTTAGATTTTTGTGTTACGATTTGGTAACTCTGTTTTGCACAGTTTGATGTAACTGACTTAAGTATTGCATTCTCAGTATTTTATACAATGCAAGGAATAAAATATATAAGTACAGTGCTAATACACTCTGGTCATACCTCTCTGCAAGTAATTATTGTAACATGTATGCCTCTATCTATGGCTCTTAAGAGCATGGGGTTTTTTTTCAATTGTGTTTTCTACAGTGTCTCTTAATAACATTCAGCTGACAGTGGATACACTGGATCTGAGAAGATTTGGCTGGTGGAAAAATGATGGTGGCTGTTCTTCAACAATTATTTTTCTTTGGTTGTCTGTGGATTATGTAGAAAAGATTGAAACCCAGATGGGAAAGTTAGTTACCAGCAAGCCATGTGAGTAATTGCTCTCCTTAAGTGCAATGAAAAGGTCATGTCAGTAAAGTGATTGTTTTACAGCTGTGTTTTCTGAGTGCAGAGGAAAGCTTATAGCATTTTAAAGATCACAGAATCAGAAAATATGCTGAGTTGGAAGGATCATCGAGTCCAACTCCTGGCCCTGCACAGCACCATCCCCAAGAATCACACATCATATCCCTGACAGCATTGTCCAAATGCTCCTTGAACTCTCTCAGGCTGCTGCTGTGACCACTTCCCAGGGGAGCCTGGTCCAGTGTCCAGCCACCCTCTGGATGAAGAATCTGTTCCTAATACGCAATCTAAGCCTCCTCTGACTCAGCTTCAGGCCGTTCCTGTGGGTCCTGTCACTGGTCACCACAGAGTAGAGATCAGTGCCTGCCCTTCCTCTTCCCCTCTTGAGGAAGCTGTAACTGCAATGGGGTTCTCCTCTCAGTTTCCTCTTCTCCAGGCTGAAAAAAACCAAGTGATCTCAGCTGCTTCTTGTATGACTTCCCATCAAGGGCCTGTGCTGTCTTTACGGCCCTCCTCTGGATGTTCTCTAATAGCTTAATGTCATTTTTATGTTGTGGTGCCCAAAACTGCACACATGTACTCAGGGTGAAGCTGTACCAGTGTAGATAAGTTGGTTAGTTTTGCATTTCTAAAATGCTTCACTGTACTTGCATTTGGAAGAAAAAAACCTAATATAATGTGATTCAAAACTGCATTTAATAAAATGTCAAAACAATTTAATTGTAGTCTCTGTCAGGAGGCCTTCTGAAACTAGACTTGTGTACAAAGCATCTCTCCCTTTAAAATATATGGATGTTTTAAATATCCTTACTCTTGAATATTTTATATGCTATACAAAAGGCTTGGCAAGTAAAGATTGAGTTGACCTTTGATGAGAATGCAGTGAGCCATTGTATTATTGAAGAAAATTTCCACTAAATGCTAAATGGCCTGTTTAATCTTGGGGTATTATGGACTCGTATTTAGCTTTCTAGCATGAAGCTCTGTAAAAAATAGTGTAACTTTGGCTCACATATTCAGAGTGGCACAGTCATACAAGGTTTTTACATAAGCAAAATCATTGCAAATAGCATCTGTGAAAAAGATGTCAGCATTGTCTGTGTGACATTTGATAGTATGTATTCCCTATATAGTCACCACCTGTACGAAGAAAAATTATAAGTTACTGCCACTTTACATAAGGAGTATAAGTAGTTTGAAGGAAAATACTGAATGAAATAGTAGGAGAGAGCTACCTTTAGTTGATGCAAGTTTATTAAAGTTACTGGTACCTTCTGTAAACATAGTCCCCAGTCAAATGAGTGGAATGTGAGTATGAAGGTGCAAGGCATCTTTTAATATTAGGTTTATTTGCATTGGTTACATTCTTGTTTGAGAAAGCATCAGGAGTTTTTATTAAATTTCTATGTTTGACTGTTTGATGGCTTTTAATTTTACGTAGTAATGCGAATGTTTTGACATGTTTTTAGAGACCTGTTGAAAAAATCCGTGGTGGCTTTGTGGACTGTGGAATTGGCTATTATGATTCTGCCCTGCTGCCTTATTATGTTAATATTACAGAAAAATATCTCATGGTTGATCTGCCAGCCTGAGAGGGGTCAGAGGAGTTTCTCAGCCAGGAGAGTTAGAAAGGACTTCAACAAGAAGACAGGATAGGCTGTGCTGGTCCATGCACGGGCCAGCAAGGTGTTTAAATGTGGCTGGTCTTCTTATGCCCTTAACCTTCTCTTTGCCCATACTACTTCTTCCCTGAAATACCTGCATGTCTTTCTTTGCTGCTTTTAGGTCTTTCCTTAAGCAACCTGTGTAGGGTCCTGCACAATCCCAAAATGCTCTTCCCCTGCATCGCGTTATGCGTGCTGTACACCTCAGCAGCAACCCCTTTTCAGTCCAAAAAGTGCTCTGGCATTGACTTATCTGATGGGTTTTGGGTCTGGATCCTTGGGCTGAGATTTTCCTGGGACAGACCCCAATTGTGTCTCTTCTCAGTCCTTAGTTTGGGTCCCTACCTGTCATTTTGCTGTGCTCCTCTGAGCCTGTGAAAGTGGAACTGATGGCCCCTGTGATCAATCTGGCAGGGTGTTGTTTGGGCTTCTCCTCCTGCCATTGTCTCTAAGTTCCTTTGTGGGTGTTCAGACAAGTTTCTATCACATAATCTAATAGTTAATATTATCCATTCTCTCCTTTTTCCAGCCAAATCCAATGAATTTGTATTTTTTGAACTGTCTCAAGCACTCACAAAATGGGAAGAAGACAGACTGACTGAACTGATTACAGGTGTCAGCAAGAGGAACAGAGCACCAGATCTTGCTGAGTTTTTGTCTTTGAAACAAGCAATACCCTTGTTTACGGATCTTTCTCCTGAAGAAAGCTCTTTTATGAGTTGCAATAAGGATCTACTAAAGCAATACATGCCAAAAGAGAATACCTCAGATGCTCAGGAGCCTGTAAGTCAGATCAGTGGATAGCTGTTGCTTCATTCATCACCACTGGTCAACATTCACAAATTTGAGTAAATTTTAGGTCAGCCTTCTTTCTTAATTCACAGCTAAAAAAAAAAACAACAAAAAAAACAAAAAAAAAAAAAAACCAACCAAAAACCCAGATATGATTACTCCAAAACTTGTAGCCAGCTAGATTGTGTCCACAGAGGGATAGTCTGTAGACCTCAACAGTATGTGGCAAGTACCAATGCTTTAGATAGATTCTTGGTTGTGTAAATTTAGAACCACAGGGGTGTTCTGCCCTTGTGGTGTCTCTAGGGCAGCAAGCAGGAAGTTAATCAAGTAATGAGTAATGATTGAGCTGGAAGTGCAGCAGAGGAGGAGCTGTGTAGATGGCCCCCCAGACACCTTTAGATGTACTTGTGGGGTTGCCACAGCTTGAAAATGCTGAATTATTCCTCAGACTGCTGGGGGGATGAGTCTGTCTTGCTTTAATCTCTTGAGTAAATGTCTAAACCCAACCTCCATCATTGTCACAAAGAAATTACATATCTTTGTTCCCACCAGTAAAAATCCCAGAGACAGCAGATCAGTCTGGTCCACAAAATTGGGGACTTTAAAAGGAAGCCAGCCAGCTCATATATGTATTGGTTTTAGGCAAATTGTTCAAAGACTAAATTTTTAAACCTTCTGAGCATATACAGCTCCTGGTAAGACAGTCTGATACTTGTCTCCACTCCTTCATGTTTCTTCTCCAAAACCATTTCTGATCACACAATAATGCTTGAATAGTTTTAGAGAGAGATTATGAATTAAGGTCATTGTTTTTAAAAATACTAATGACTTTTTAGTTGTCTGAGTAAGGACATGTTTGCCCAAATACCAAAGTGCATACTTTGGATCTCCAGTAAGAATCCTCTTCAGTGATGCAGGGTACTCCTGTGGGGTTTAGGCTTGGGTTTTGTGTGTTGTGTTTTATGTATCAAGCTGTATAATGCTTTACAATTGTGTTTTTCTGGTAGGAATCAAAGCTAAAAGTGATCAGGCCCAGTTATGCCCTTGCAAATAAGCAGAATAGTGGCTGCTATTGTATCTCGTTGTCATCTGCACTGAATGAAGAATGGAAAGAAGTAAGAGAAATGGGAACAGTTAAGAAGTAAGTGTATTTCATATAAATAAAAAAGGGGAAAAATAAGAAATTGAGTAATTACTAGAATAAAAGCCCTCACTTAACTTCTATTCTCTAGTTGTTTGAAAGTGTTGTATGAAAGTCACTCTTCAAATCTAAAATATCAGCAAATATCAGTTTAGTTAAAAGACAACACGGATATGTTACAGGATGAGAGAAATTAGAGCAAATCTGATCTATGACTACAAGGTCATATCACGGGTGCATCATCAGGGAGGGTGGGAATCTCATGGATTCTGTCAATATCCATTGAAGTCTATCTGAGCAAAACTTACTAACTTAAGCTAACTTTTTATAAAAACTGAACAACGTTTGCTTTTACTGTTTTGTCACACTCAATCTTTTTCTAACTGCTTGTCCTCTAGTATTTCTTCACATTTTATGTATCCATTTTTAATGTACTTTGATCAAAAATAGATAAACAGGATGACGGCAAAAAATGTTTTTCAAAAAGTTTCAGGGTACATTGGGGTGATATTTCTTTTGTAACACCTAAATATTGGAGGAGGAAATGGTAAAGTTTTGAGAACTACTGCTTTTCACAGGTTCTCTAGAAAATCTTCTGCATATAAGACAGTCATACTCAGAACAATGTCACATAAAACAGTTTGTCACTGTTATGACATGATTTGTTTTCTAGTTTAATTGTTTATCCACCCCCACCTGCAAAAGGAGGACTGGGAGTCACAAGAGAAGACCTAGAGTGCTTAGAATATGGAGAGTTTCTCAATGATGTCATCATTGATTTCTATCTGAAGTAAGTAATCTCAGCCTTCTTGTTACCTTCACAGTCTGAGGTGTGATGTGGACTTGAATGTTACTGGGAATGTTGGTCACTAAATACAACAATTTCAGAAGTAACAGTGTGATAAACTGGATGTTGGACTTTTTTAAAAAGCTTTTTTGTGTTCTTAGCAGTTTCGTTTAATTTCTTTGGTTTTGTCCCTCTGAAGGAGTGGGATAAAATCCAGACAGAATAACTGGAGGAAAAAAGCTTTTTGGTGACCTTACACAACAGAAAGTGTTAAGTAGGCAGTTGAAAAAAAGTAGAGGGTCTGTAGTAGTATTTTATTTACTAAGTTTGTGCAAAGTGGAGCATCTTCTGCTATCATGTGTAATTTCACGTGCTCTTCTGCTGCAGAAGTGCAGAAAGGAACACAGCTGATACATCTTGAGGAGATTGTGCTTGGTTCAGCCACTCCAAGCTATCCTGCTAAAGTTGCTTGTGAAAGCAGTTTTTCAAGAACTGTCCTTGTGGCCACCAGTGCCTAAAGCTGTTTATTTTCACTCTGCTGGCTTAGACCTAAGAAGAATTCTGGTGCTTTTGGAGCTTGTCAGCAGGAATAGTATTTTATTTGGCATCCAAGTGGGTGCAAGAACTGTGAGCAATAGGAAGACTTGTCTAGAGGATAGGAAAATGTGTAACAGTGTTTCAGTGGGATTTTACAGGAAAGCCCCTTGTATTTTGCTCTAAACTAGAACTAAATAATATATCATGGTCCTCTGAATAGCTGTAACTTCTCAACAGTAAAAGAAGATTTAACTAAAAGAACTTAATGCAATTGTTGTAGAAATCCCTCTGCTTTTAAAATTTGTTAAGAATTCCCATATTCTCGGTTTTCAGTCTGTTGCAAGCAGTCATGTATGACTGTGTTTCTCAATTCATCAGGTGAAGCTGGAGGCACCTCATGTAGGATACCTGCAATTATGAGAGCTTTGGCCTTCCAGAGTGACAAAATGAACACTGAAGCTGATGTTTGTAATAAAATTATCAGCAGTGAAACAATAGGTACTTTGCTTTAATGTGCATAACCTGCAAAAGTGAAATGGACAATTTAACTCACCTGCTCCTTGCTTTTTGGTTCTGCACAAATGCAGCATTCTATAGGTTTATCCTTGGTTAGGTTTTCAAGTCTCTCTTAGTTGTAAGGACTAGGTACCTAACTCTCAAAATACAGTCAGAAGCTTGAATACTGGAGAAAAAAATCAGGGACAAAAAAACCCCAAACTGCATTCTTAGCAGGTGCTTGGCTGTTACATACTCTGATGTGCACCAGTGTCTGTAGTTCAAATAGAAAAGTTTGGTGTGATTAGTAGCTGTGAAGGCAACTGATACTAAGCATAACCTGAGAATGGTAAGTCATTAGAATAACTTCCCTTTTTTTTAGCAGTAACAGTACTTTCTAGAAAAAGAATTTAATAATTTTTTTTCTTTGATAGGTATCTGTTATTGGAGAAGGCACCAAAACATGTTGCTGACCGTACGCACATTTTTAGCAGTTTCTTCTACAAGTGCCTGACCAGGACAGAAAAAAACTCAGAGTGGGATGTCAAAGTTTCGTAAGTTGATTTTAGATGCCATTATGACCAGAGACAATCTATCTATTGGTGCCACTTTGAAGTTCTGGAGATCTTCTACTAACCAGCACATAAAATAGTTTCTGGTGTTTTCCAAAGAATTATTGATTAAATATTGTAACTCACAATTTAAGCTTACTGGTGTTTTTCCTTAAAATCAATGTGATTCATACTGAATATGAATGAAAACGTAATCACCTTTCTCCAAGTTTATCTGAATATTTACTTCAGACAATTATTTATTTGATTTTTTTATCATAAATGCAGTTTTTCAAGACATGCATCATTTTAAGAAATTATGTTTCTAGTAATATTTTTATATTTACCACATACTTCATTTTACATATTGGTAAAAAATTACTGGCCAAAGTTTTAGTAAGAAAATTTTATTGTACACCCAGCTTACACATTGGTTTCACTGAGTTGGAGAGTTTCCCAAAAGATATCATTAGCAGCCCGGGAACCCTGTATCACATTGTGTTTCCTGCTGTCTAAAGGGTAGAAGCATTCTCAACTCACTTGCAGTTTCTTCTCAATACTGATGTTTGAGAGAAGGCCACCAACATTCATTGTTTTCATAGAGTTATAGGAACTATTAGGTTGGAAAAGACCTCTGTGATCATGGAGTCCAACAATTATTACCCAGCACTTCCAAGTCCACCACTAAACCATGACCCCAAATGCCACATCTACACATCTTTTAAATATCTCCAGGCCTGGTGACTCAGCCACTTCTGTTGGCAGCCTATTCCAGTCCTTAGAAAATCTTTTAGTGAAGAAATTTTCCTAATAGCCAATCTAAACCTTCCCTGGCACAATTTGGGCCTGTTGGCTCTTGTCCTGTTGCTTATCACCTGGGAGAAGAGAATGACACCAATCTCACTAAAACCATCCAGGTTGTTACAGACATCAATAAGCAGCATCATTCAGCTTATTGAAGGCTTTTTTGTTTCTATCTGAAGTGATTTTTTTTTTGTTGTTGTTCTTCCATGAAGTCCCCAGATTTTTCATTCTACTGGCAAATGAGGCTATATGCACAACAGAGGTGTGTGTGCCATCTTGTTTAGGTGACAGTCGCTGCTGGGTGAAAGCTGTGTTGAGGGGAAGAAAAGTGAGACTTCTGTAATATTCTCAAAGATGCCTTGAAAATTCATGTAACTGTGTGTGAAAGAACCTCTTCCATGATTTTACTGTCTTCTGACTTTGAATGTTCTGAGGTGAAGACAAAATTGTCCATGGTAAGAATGCTGTTGTGCCTTGATTCCTTTTACAAGGCTGGACTGTCCATAATCTTCTGGAGGAACAGGAACAGCACTCTTACTTTACCATATTTCAAGGACTGTGGTTTTTCTGGATTAGAAGATAACTTTGGAAGTTGTGGTTTTGTGCTTGAGGCTAGATGACCTATATGACCTGGTGACTGCAGATGGTTTGGGTTGTTAGTTTGTTTCAGTGGGTTTTTTTGGGCAAATGGCTAGTGAAAATCCTAGCTCTACTCTTGTAAATGAAATATAATCTCAACAGATGTAGCTACTTTTTGTAGACCTTTTGCTTCACTTTTTTTTCCACACAGCTCAGGCACTGGATTGAGAAAGTTGCTTTTATAGATGCTTTCCCACGTTATAAACAAACCTTCCCCTTTGAAGTTGCCAGTGCTTCTACTGTCATATAACAGAGGAAGCTTGCAGCAAGTCTTCACTTAATGCTGGCCCATGCAGAGTCCTACAACAGTCTGGTTTTCTGCTCCTTACTCATTTTCTCCAGTTCCTACTACCCTGAAGTTGTTTCTTAATCAAAGATGAGAATGGAATCACAATGATAAGAGGGATGTCTGCAGAGTAGAGTGAATTCTGCTTTCATATTGGAGCAAAGTTCTGTGAAATGTTGGTTTCTATCTCAACTTGTGCAAACTAGGCTGAAAATCTGAACTTAAATGTCTTCTCCGTTTTTTTTTTCTTGTTTGCCTCATATTGTGTCCTCATCCTTTGTCTGTAAAGCTGGGAATGAAATGTGGTGCAGCTTTTAAATCTCAGGATTGGAGGGCATGTGTTTCACCTCTGTGTTTGCTACAGATGTTTTGCATGGCCCTGTGCAAGGCATTTAGCTTTTATCAAAAGATAAGGTTGTTCAGATAAGCCTTCAAAAGTGGCATTGCAAAACTTAATTCATGGATGTTTTTAGATTATTATAGATCTGTATTGACACTGATTGGTGTTTAGACAAGGTTTCTGTATTTAGTGCAGTAAATAATAGTTGCAAGAAGTCCATTCAAATCTATGAATGATTGTGGGGTTGCTTCAATAAGAGCTTAAGATGGTTCAGAAATGGCTCATTAGTCGCTTGGGCCTCAATGGTGTGCTGAATTATTTTTAATCTGTCTAGGAAATTTCTAGAGTAAATGAAAAACTAATTGAGGGTCTGGGGAAATGTAGGAGTACTAATCTCTATGCCTTGCTTTAACTAAAAGGAACAAAACTAAACAATTGTCTTTTTTTTCAGAGCAGCACAGAGAAGACACAGAAGAGTAAGAACATGGACACGCCATATAAATATCTTCAATAAAGATTATATCTTTGTACCTGTGAATGAGGAGTAAGTCTGTATTTTCAATACCTTTTCTGATATTTAAAAAATTTAATGAATGTTGTGGTGGTAAAAATTTATGGCTGTAAAGTTGGATCATTTCCTGTGATAGATTAGATTTTGAAGAAGTAATACATGTGGAATGAGTAATTTTTGGAAACTGTTCAAAAGATAAAATATTTATTCAGCTGTCAACTTTGTACCTTTTGGTTTTTGTTTTACTGAAAATTACTGTTAAGTATTTTTCAGAGTAATTTTTCTGTCATTATGATGATTCCTGTGCAGTTTAGTAATATTTCTATAAAGAAATCACAGCAACTCATAATGTCAATACATAAAAGTAGAACTTCCATATTCTGTGCCTTGGCCTGGTAAAATAACTGACCTGTACATGGAAACTCCTGTAAAACTGAATAGTTGTTGGAAGGTGGATAATATAAAATATTATAAAATATGGAAAGGTGCCACACCTTCAGCTATATGCAAAACTGGGATCACCATCATTAATTATTAGTATTTGTTTTAATTTTGGATTTTAGTTGAAGTGTGGAATGGGTGCTCAAACTGATAAATTACTGTGGTGGGTTTCTTGGGGTTTTTAAAGGAATTGATACTTATTTTTGCTGTTATGCCATAATGCAAGGTGAAAAATGAGGGAGAGGATTAATATGAGATGCCATGAAAAGAACATGCCAACGAAGGTTGTATGTCACAGAACAGTTGTCCATGAGTTCTCAATATTATAAAAGCTTTTCACAGCCTTTTCAGAACCAAATGTTACAGAGTTTTGATATTTTTTCCTCCCTCTCCTCACTGCTGGGCAGGTCTCATTGGTACATTGCAGTTATCTGTTTTCCTTGGTTAGAAGAAGCCGTGTATGAGGAGTGTCCCCGTCAGAATTCATTATCCCACCGGCCTCAGCAGGCTCCACTTGAGCCAGACAGTGAGAACACCAGAGCTGGTTCAGTCCTCTGCAAGGATGAAGAAGAGATGGATGGTAACAGAAGTTTATTCTCTAAAGGTGTGTAATCCAGGAGAAAGTTGTGTCAAGCCATAAACAGTTGTGTCTTAATCCTTGAAGGAGGGAAATCATGTGAAAGGTACTTCTTCCAGACTGATGTAGTATGTTTTTATGTACCCATGCATAGTAAGGACTGCAAGTTTTCTGCAACTCTGGAAAACACTGGAAGAGATGTGGAAAATTGGGGATGATTGGAAAGTTGATTGAAAATTCAGTAAGAATTTTATCAGGACGGAAGACCTTTGGTAATTCTGCTATTTCAGGATTCAGAAGGGAATGGTTAAAAATTGGTTTATAAATTAGTTCTTTACTTTCATATTTTGAATACTAACAATCATGAACTTGAAAATAAAAATGCATTGCTTAGGTATTATTTTCTTAACTTTTTTTCATTCGTTCTTTTATACTAGGTGGCAATGAAATTGCTGCTTGTCCTTCAGTTCTATATTCAGCTATTTCTAAAGTAAGTGCCTATTTTGTATTGACAGAGAAAACCTATTACTGAATTTCTGAAGTGAGACTTGACCAAGGGATTTTGCATCATCTTTTTTCAGTAGTTATTGATGTTTACATGGCCTGCAGCATGTGCAAGGCATTTTGAATTACATTGTCCTCTTTTGCTTACCTATTTGCTCTGCTATGATTTCACCTGTTTTTAAAATTGATTTATTATTTTCTACCTTTCTGAAATGAGAGCTTCTCTAATGACCTTTAAATTTATGAAGATATTAGAGTTTGTAATTGATGTTGGCTTAAGATTTTTTTTTTTGTGTCTCAGATCTCTCTAAGTAATTCCAAAAAGCAGATTTGTAAAAGGTATGTTTCTATTTTCTTTCTAATATTGTAACAATAAATTATGAAACTCTGTAGTAATTCAGATATTGTCATAAAACCACAGCTCTATGTACTTGTCTGTTTTTACCACATTGGTTCAGAAATTGGTACTCTTGGGTAGGCTGTATGCAAACAAAATACTTCCTTCAGTAGTGTTGGTGATGAAAGAATGCAATGACTTTTTTGTTTTTGTTGTGTACAGGCCTTGCATACTCATCTTAGATTCCTTGAAAGCGTGTTCTGTGCAGAAAACAGTTCAGGTTTTGAGAGAGTAAGTAACTACAGTTTGTCTTTTACCAATAGATACTGCTGGTCATATTTCTATATACAAAATACTTTTGTATAGAAAAGTGCATATTTCTAGTGCTAAAGGAAAATCCATGAAGAGTTATGACTAAGGAAATTGTAATTATAATGCAGAGGCTTCCATGAAAAGCCTGTCTGTGTACTGCAACCCACATATGATGCAAAAAGAGTAAAGTGGAGACTGGAGAAAAAAGAAAAATAGAAAAACAGAGTGTTTTGCTGGTGGTGTTTTTGTGGGGGGAGGATCTATCCCATCTGTTCTAGTTACTGAAGGTGTTTTTAAGGGTAGAAAAACACTTTAAATGAATACTTTGAAATCTGAATGATTTTCTTGGGGACTGATGTTCATTTTTTTGATGACAACTTATAGAATTAGTGTTAAATCCACTCCTATGTGCAAAAATGGATAAACTAGGCTGAAGCTGTCTGAAAGCTTAATGTGTCAATAGAGTTCTAGTGGAATGGTATTTGTTTTGAAAAGTGTGAAAATATATTCAATTTTGTATGTGATAAGTATGTAAGTATTGGAAGAACGTAATAAAAACTTTCAGTGCTTTTAGGCACTCTTAATGACTTTAATGTCTATCAAGAACTTTTAAAAAAAATTAAATATCTGGAGGTGAATACAATTGTTCCTTCTCTTCTCTTTGCTATTAATTTCACTGAAAGATACAAAAATCGGTAAACTAAATAGCACCACCTTCTTGTAAAAGTAAATTCTTCAAAATGCTGTGGAAAGGGTAGATGAGATTTAGAAATTCTTATGAAACCATCTTTTCTCTAAATAGAGAGGCCTCTCTGCCATGTGTCTTGGGAGGAAGAATGAAATAGCAATTTCTATTTCTTTCTTTATTTATTGATAAAATCTCTGTAGGATACCCTGTTTTAGTGCACTATTCTTTGAGGTTGAAATTCCAGAGTGTGGTTTCTTGGAGCTTAGAGAGACGTCACAAAAAGTCAGAAAACAAGTAGAGTTTGTGGAGTTGTGAAATAAGGGGAGTTTGGGAAGCAAATCTCCTATTCCTTCATTTTCCAGTTGCACCCTGGGAACAGAAATTTAAGGAAACTTCTCATGCAGGGATTCTATGACATCTTCTTTTCCCTAAGTTCATTTTTGTTGTGTTTTGGACAGTGGTCAGGCTCAAACAAATGAGTTAGAGAGTCTACAGTTACAGGTTCTTGCAGTTTCTAGGAGGTGTGCTTCACTGAAATGTCTTCATCTTTGAATTGTTTCATATTTGGTGCCTTTTCACAGATGCCATTTCCCCCAAAAGCTGTTTTAAGTGTTCCATCTGTATTTTTATTCTCATGACGGCAAGGATGTGGGGCTTTAAGAAATCGAACACAAAGTCTGACATAATGCATATATTTATTCTCTTAAGTCAGACCTTATGCTTGATTTTCAGAAGCCCTGAGGCTTTTAAAGTCTAGCTAAAGCCAGGAGAAATATACAGGTAACTATTGCCTTTGAAAACCAGACCCTTAAGTTTGCCATCCCATCTCTAAAATCTAAAATCAGCAGCCAGCCCTGAATGTGGGGTCAGAGAGTTGCCACTGAAGCATGGGAACAATAGAAAAGCCTGATAACAAATCCTAATCACTATAGAAGAGTTTTCCTAAGGTTTTCATCAAGTCCTTAAATATCTTGTGAACTATTAGATTGCAAGGGTTATATTGGTGCAATTGTAACTGAAGTTTTTTGTAAGGTGAGGTTTAAGGAGGCTTTCATGGCTTGCTTAGGTTGAAACAATCACTGCTGGCCACTTAGAATAAACCCAGGAAAAACGTGTGATAGCCATGATTGCTTTAGTGAAGGTATAAACGTGTCCTGGTATCCTAATAGCTTGTAGAAACTCTGCACAAGTAGCTGGTTTTAAATGACATCATGCATATTTGTTTTGTATATTGCCTATTACGTAGTAGAAATGCCTGAGTGCAATAGAATATTGGATAGTGGAAACAGTATATGAATTTCTTTGGTAAAATCTGTGAAATAACTTGACTAAAGCTATTTTAGCTTTTTGGCCAGCTTTGGAACAACGTTGAGTAGTGTCTCAAAAAGCATTGAACTTGGAAGTTATTTTTCAAGTATTTAAACTGTTTGCTTTCTTTTGTAGGTACCTTGAAGTGGAATGGGAAGCTAAACGAAAAACACATCGGGAATTCAGTAAATCAACAATGATTGACCTATGTCCCAGAGTGCCTAAACAAGATAACAGCAGTGATTGTGGGGTCTATTTACTGCAGTATGTGGAAAGCTTCTTCCAGGTACAAATTAAAACTACCTTCTCCTTTACCCCAAATTATCTTAAAACACAAAACCCCATTTTCTGAGACAGACACAAAAAAGCTGTGAAGTGTCAAAAGTTTCAAAGCCCTTTGAGAAAGAGGAGATGAAATCCATTCTTAAGTAATGGCAGGGGTCTTTCTGCTGGTTTCTCATGCGTCTATCCTCAAATGTTTCTGACCTTGTAGTTTAATATTGCTTTATATTGACACATGCAGTATTCCTGACTATTTGGATATATTTGGAGCCTATCAGTGTATGCACTTCTGCCCTACACATGTTACAAAAGTATCTTTGCATCTCTTCCTGCAGTAGCCAAAACTTTGTCAGCTTGTGCATTGGTCTTTGAATGGGTCTGCAGAGCTTCTGCAGAGAGAGGGAAAGGGGAAATTGTTAAAGTAGAGCTAAGGGAGCCTCTTTTTCTTTTTGGGCACATACCTTTACATATCTGCAGATCCTGAGCTTCAGGCACTGTCTTCTAGGGTGTCCCCAAGTCTTCCTCCCTCTGGCCAGCGCACTGCCCCTTGCTCTGTTCTTTGAATGGCTCTGCTTGTCTGATGCTTGGTGCGTGTTTGCATTCCCTGAGATTCCTGTGCGTGCCAAGCCTCGTGTGCGGCCCTGCCGGTGGCCAGGCTGCTCTGCAGGAGAGCAGATTGCCATTCCAGAGCACCTGTACATGGCACACCCATTGGGGAGGGTGGGCACATTGGAGCTCTGTGTGCAGTTGCGGGCTGTGATCTTGTCCAGGTCATGGTGGGGGATGTTGGATGCACCGAGGAGTGCTGTGGATGGATACGGGCGCTTTGGAAAGCACAGTCGTGGGACACAAGAAGGTAGTGTTGTCCTTGGTGTGGGTCAGCTGGAATGCATGGATCCATGCCTAGGGCTGGGTGAGGAGCATTTCAGAGGTTCTGGGTAGTGCCTGAAGAGCAGAGGGTGACATAGCAGTGGGCACCTGCTGTCGGCCACCTGATCAAGAAGAACAAGTGCACGAGGTTCCTTTGGACAGGTCAAGGCATTCACATTCACAGACCCTGGACCCTTTGGGTAACTTTAACCTGCAGCCTCCTGGAGAGTTCCTGACCTGAGTGGCTGATGACCCAATGATGAAAGGTGGAAGCTGGAAGCCAGGAAGGTCTGGTTGGGAATATAAAACTGCAGAAGTTCCTTCAATCCCCAACCATTCTGTGGTTCTGTAATAGATGGGTTGAGCTCTTGTGCGGGTGGAAAATTAAATTGCTTACCAAAGCTTTTGAACTGCCTATTGTCTAACAAGGGGGACTTCTTGAAGAAGCAGGGCTTGGGACAAGGTGGTTGTAACTTGTTCTAAACATGCCAGGACTCATAGATTGCAAATCATGATGTATTCTTTACTTTGCTGCTTTAATTTATCATATATTACTTTATTCAAAGGAAGGAGAAAGTGAAATATAAGCATCGCAAAAGATTGAAGAGGGAAAGAAGAAAAAAAATTGGTTTTGGCAAATCAGATGTAATGTTGTGGTCTTAACTACCAAGTCTGCCAGCGCCTCAGCTATTTCCTTTTGCTATCCTAGTTTGTTCTGAATTCTCCCCTTCTCATGTGCTGCTAAAACTGTTATCAATATTCTTACTTCTTGTTGTCTTCTATCAGAAGACCTGCTCACTATAGAAAAAACACATGCTTGAGACAACAAAATCTCAGCATGCTTAACTGTTGTATGCTTGATTCTTTGCTGTAGTGTGATTGTAATTGTGTTTTGTGACTAAAATGCATCTGTCCCTTGTTAGATATCAAAACTATGGCTACTTTGTCAAAATACATGAAATCTGCCTTTAATGTGCATTAGTACTGATGTGTCTTTAAGAGAAGTGATGAAAACCTGTTTGGTGTTTACCATGAGTAGTACCTTTTGGTAAAGGCACATATATCTGTGATTTATGATGAAGGAACTGCAATTTGACTTTAAAGGCTGTTGGTCTTGCATGGAAATTTGTTTGTGCCTCCTTGATCTCAGCAGCAGTGGAAGGGTTTGAAATTCTGAAAGTTGTGTTAGGAAATTCATTCCATAAATGTTCCTTTTTCTCTTACCAGAATCCTATAGTTAATTTTGAACAACCATTGCATCTGGAGAATTGGTTTCCTCGTCAGCTGATCAGAAACAAAAGAGAAGAAATTCGAGACCTGATCTTGCAACTGCACTTTCAACAGCAGAGTGGCAGCAGCAGCTAATAAATCTATTAAAGCTGTCCTGGCGAAGGACAGCGCTGTATAAAATAACTGGAACTCTGCTTGGTGGTCTTTGGTCTCTCCCTGCCTTCCAAGGAAGAAAAAAAAAAAAATAGCATAAGGAGTACCTTTTTGTTCAGCATGTATTTATTTAAAGGTTGTTTTGTTTTTTGGTTTTTTTTCACTGGTGTTGTGTGGTTTTACGATGCTAGAAGGGGGAAAGGAGAACCTTGTAGATAAGAATGTAAATATGTAAGTTAAAGCTAATGCATATGGATTGCTAGTTGATTCTTGGACAGGTATATGCCTCAAGGATGTATAAATACTTTTGTCTTTTGGAGCCTGTTCTATATAATTCCATATAACCATGGATGATCACATAAGAGTCAGGCCTGAAGACAGGATCTGGATCCTGTTTTGTCTCTTGATTTGCAGCTGATACAGATAGAATACTATGTATTGTTTTACTTAAAGGATTTAATTTTGACTCTCTTTAGAGATTTTTTTTTTGTTTTGTTTCTGTTTATATACAGAAGTAATCTGCATGTGTCAGAAAATTCCGCCAAGATCTGAAGCTGATGAGTTTTTATGATTTTTTTTAAAATTATTTTCCCCCCTTTCTAGCATTTTGATAAAAGTGTGTTTCCACAAGTGGAAGACATTTGTTTGAGAGTGACTGTTGAAATACTTCAAAGTCAGGAGTGTGTTTTCTTTAAAGTTTGTTTTTTCTTACCAGATTTGAGAAGAAAACTTGCTCTCAAAATACATACCAATACAATATATGTAGGCAGTAGATTTTTAATGCTGTTCACCTGATTTTGGGGAATAATTCCTACAAATCTTAAGGCATCACCTGCATTAGCAAGGCAAGCAGGCTGTGGCTTAACAACCTCAAAAGTCTGAGATGTTTTACTGTAAAATAAGGTCATTAAGATTTACATATAAGACACACAGGATTTGTACCTTGCTTAGGAGAATTGAGTAAAGGCGACTGAATATTGAGTGCTTGAACTCAGACTTGATTTGATAAACTAGCACAAGTTCATTATCTTGATTTGTATTTATGTAGCTTTTTCTTGAACAGTGATCACAGTTTGATGTGTGCACTTTTTTCTGTACTCACTGCACAATAGAAGGTGGCTGTTCTAAAAGGACGCGTTCTCCTGTTCCCCAGGAGTTTACTTAAGTGTCATCTCACCCTTCAGAAGTATTGTGTGTCAGATAACCACCAAAACCACCTGTCATAAAATAGTCTACAAAACCAGAGCTCTTAAAGTTGGAAGTACAATAGAGAATTAAAATAAAAATTGGGGACAGCCCAAAGATGCGAGTATTTTTATGTCCTTGCAGAATTCTCAGGGCCCATTCCCTCAAGAAAACTCTGAAACCTGGCTTTTGGAAAATCCAGTTATTTCAGGTTCTGTACAGTCATCCAACACACCTTCACCCCCCCCTTATTTGTTTCTCAAACCAGGAAACATTCTTTCTCGGGGAGAGAGACAATTCTAAAGCAACAATTTGCTGAGCACAGTTACCTTCTGTATAGCTGTGAGCAGCCTTGTGCAATGACTGTATGTTTTTTGTCTTTGTTTCTAGATTAATTCTGTACTTTGTCACTGCCCCTTCTTTCCCTGTCTCCCAATATCTTTCCCTCTCATTCCAGAGTTGTGTCTTTTAGCACCTAAATCACAACACCAGCATTACTTACAAGAATAATCTGTGTATTTATTGTAAAACAAAAGATAAAATGCAGAAATATGTTCCCTTTCTCTACACCTTTCTTAATTGAATAATATTTTCAGTGTTCCCTTATGAAAAACAGTTTGGGCTTTTTCTTATGGTAAAGTTAGGTTTTTATCACCAAGCAATTGGCTCTTTTTTAGATTGACTGGTTTATAGATATTTAAAAGCAAAGTAATGTATACAATTTTCTAAATTGATTTTATAACAAAAGGATTGCCTTTTGAGATTTCTTATATATGTGTTATGAGAATGCCAATGCATTTGATATTAAAATTATCTCCAGAAGCTGCTGACTGTGGTTGTTACCATTCTTTTCCCAGCTGCTACAAATAACCCACAAGCTCAGTGTAAGATAGGCCATCTGACTGCTTTTAAGGTATATTCACAGTATGTGTGTCTTAACCCAGTGGTAATGGGACCATCAGCCACAACCCACCCCATTTCCAGCCATTTGCATTTAGCAGGTATGTGGTGAATGACTGACTCAGGGACCTTTTGGCACATCTCTTACATTTCCATTTTCTGTATTAAGCCCAAAATAGTGGAGTGACAGGGTATTTCAAAGCAAACCAGTCTCTGTAAGCCTCTTTACCCTAAGTTGTGTAATTTTTGTTTCAAGGTACCTGAATGTACCTGACAGTTTCTTTAAAAGAAACTGCTGTGTTCTATGTGGGACCAGAAAATGGCTTCCATGAAGACATCCGAGTCATGGAGATCTGTTTAAGGTGTTGCACAACACAAGAAGCAAGGTAGAAGAGAAGTAACTTATATGAAGTAAATCTGACAGGAAAAATCTACGAATAGACACTTAGTTTTCATTAAGAACTGGAGAAGCGAATCTGCAAGTATGATTTTTGGGTTTTTTGTTCATTTTTTAAAGTATGATTGGACTGCTGTGTTTTAGCAATGGAATGGCCGGCATGGCTTAATTGCAGTTCATCTGGGCTTTTGTGGTACTTGCCTCCTGGAACTTGACCCTAAGATGAGCTTGCAGTGCTCAGGAAGTACTGCACCTAAGAAAATAATAAAAACTTGAGAGCCACAGTAGTAACACTTTTATCTTCTTTAGAATATTGCTTCTGGCACCCATCCCCCCCCACCCCCAAAAACAAAACCCAAACAAAACAAAAAGAAGACAACTGTTGGCCAGGTGGAAAAGCAGGAATGAGACTTGAAAAGTCTCTGAAGGGAAAATGCGTTGAATAAAACCAAGACTCACAGTAATAATTCTGCCCAACCAAATTAAAGTTGGAAATTGAAGTCCAAAGAGAAGCACAAACACTGGGATCATCTTTGACTGTTGAAAAAGGTAAGAGATTTCTCATCAGCAGTTCAGAAGAGGAGGAATGCTGGGAATAGGTTTACATTACAGGGACAGCCCTGATAAGCATGAGATTCATTTGGTTGACCTCACTTTCTAATTTTTCTGCTCTCAAAATACTTTACAATACTGTATAATAGGAGAGTTGACAGTACAATAGGCTATGGCAGGCTGAGTTTGGTCAGCTGGAAGTTTAAACAGCCTCAGAACTTGTTTTTTCTTGGGAGGTGTTCACCAGAGATCTCTTCAGGAGCACAAGCAGAAAGTGACAATGGTGAATACTTGGCCACAGCAACCACAGAAACTGAACAAGTGAAAAGGTTGTGTCTAACCTAATTGCCTCTGCTAAACTGGTTGGGAATTTTGTTGGTGAATCCTGTCAAATGCCATAAAGGCAGCCTCTGTGTTCAGTCATGGGAGAGAATTTAGATTGTGGATAGTAAACCTCATGAGCTTGGAGATAGTGGGTATCTGCCTTGATGTGGCTCTTTATTAGAGACATTTCCATTAAAGTATTCCTTAATTTGACATTTTTTTGGTTACAGGTGGATTCAGCTTTTGGAATAAATTGCATTTGGAAAACAGGGACATTATTTAGAATGGTGTGTGTGCTGTAGCAGTATGTCAGTGAACATTGCTCTGTAGAGAACTGTAATTCAGCTAACCACATTTGCTATGTGAAAATACATGTTTCTTCTCAGAAATGCAAACTGTCTTTTTATTTTTGGAGGTACTGGGGTGACCTTGGTGTGTTGTGTCATTAGAATTACACTTCCCTCTTTCTCATTCAGCAAGAATGCTTTTCATGAATACTTTTGGACAGCTACAACTTGGCTGCTGAAAATAAAGAATTACACATTTTCTGATACAAAGTGTTACTGTAAAGGCTTTTGCAGTCAAATCAAGGAAGGAGTTAATTTTCCTCAATTATTTTTGAAATCTATTGCAAGAATTGTTTTGCCTATTTTAAGAAACTTTAAATGCTTGTGCTTTTAGATATCCCTTTTGATATTATAAATGCAGGAGATTTTCAGCTGTTGCAAGTTTACATTTTGGTGCTGAAATCACTTAAATATAAAGTTGATAGCAAACTAATATTAATAAAACTGAATTTACATTTTTAAAGTATTTTATATCACAGAAACTGACACAACCATAACATAGAAAACAAATATTGACAGAGATGGTTTTTATACTCTTCACATTCTGAGTGCCTTTTAGTACTTTGAGAAAAAAACAACAATACTGTATATCTAAAAAACTCTCTAGGAAAATTTTTAACTGGGTTTCATACTTTTACTGAAGTATTTGTGTTCTGTAAATTGTCTGTGAAAGATTAGTTGTCACGTGTTCTGGAGGTAAGATAGCTTTTGCCTTTATAAGTGTGTATAGTGTTTCTGACCTTGATCCAATTGCATTTTTGTAGGGTAATGCAAGCTAAAGCATTCATGACATTGAAAGCACCAGTTTCTGCAGAGGATTAAAAAAAAAAATTATCTGTGTTGAATCCAAGGCCATAGTAAAAAGATACCCAAGCTGGCCTCAGAAGTTGCTGCCTCTACCCAGACATGCTGAAGAGGACTTTGAAACAGTTTCTGGGCACCAGTGCAGTGTTGTTTCTGTGCTGTTCTTTGTATAGCTCCAGCATGGTGCTGCAAGCATCATGGCTAGCTTGGCAGAGCCAGACTAGGTCTGCAGTGGTGCTTTGATAGATCCAAAATGTCTGATTCTAAGAAAACTGGGGTGTTGAAGCAGCACAGTGGTTAATCTTTAAGTGTAATTTAATAATTGTGAGGTAGAGAGGGGAGAACCAAAGAGAATATGTTACTGTTTTGAAAAATATCAGCTGGAGTCTGTTACATGTCAGAAGACAGAGCATAAAAACAAAGGTAATTTTATTTGATTCCTGTGAGTGTTGCATGTACAATACTGCTGATAATTCCTGATGTGTGAATTGCTGGCAGTTCAGCAGAGCACCTAGAAGAGAGAAGTGACCACTGCACTGCCTGAGGAGCTCTGTGTAAAAGCTTTGCAGGCAGACACAAGGGAATCCAGCTTTGAAATACTTACACAAGACCACTACCAAAAATAGTTATTTCAGCCAAACCAGCAGTTTGTTCAGATGGATCTGTAACAGTAACCAGGAAGTCCTGAGGAACACCATGCAGAAGAGAGCCCTGAAGATTTCCTAATGGTCTGAATGCAGTCTGCCATTGCAGAGCAACTTCCATACACGTTTCCACGGTGAGCTGACCCTGGATGAGAACATGAGAGTGCTGCTGCTTTCCTGTGCTCTGTCCTTTCTGCACTTTCCTTAGCTGATCCTCTCTTCAGATATCTGTACTAACTGCTTGCTGCTGCTCGTGTCAGGGAACACCTGAACAGAGATGAAAGAATCATGACTTGCCCTGGCTTTATCTTTGGAGGAAGCACGGCTTTAGGGGTGCAGGGGACAGTGGTAAAACAGCACAAGACCTTCTCCCTTAGCACAGACTCGACAGCAGCCCTGTGAGAAGCAGAAGAAGCAGTCCCACAGAGAGGTTGCTTCAGTGTTTACCTATACCATGGTGTTTAAGCGAGTCATACATTTATTTATGTGTTTATGTTTGTACAAGCAGAAGACAAAACACACAATATTTTCCACTGGAGACTAGTGTGCTCCCCCTGATGTTTTGTGGCTAACAGGATTTTTAAAAAGAGCAGAAATTGAAAGGCCAATGAAAAATCCTTGTTAATTAAATGTGAAAGGTGCTGTCCTTGTTTGGACTGGCTGTTAATGGTATGACAAGCCCTGGTAAAGAGCTTAGCTGGCCAGATTAAAATTAAAAAATTGTGTCAGTCCATCTGCTAGCTCCAAGGAGTCTACTTCGATCACCTTTTCTTGTTTCTTCACCAAAGCAGAATACTGTCTTTGGAAAGAACAGAGCCAGGATGTATTGGTTGACTTTTTTTACCTAATGCTTTCTCCAAAGATAACAGTATGTGACGTCAAGACATTTTCAAGAAGCGCAATGCTCTTGGTTGGTTCAAGGCTACGGTAAAGACAACAGCTCTTTTGCTGAAAGGGATTGGGATTTCTTGTTTTTATTTTTAATTTTTTAATTCCATAAATAAGTATGTTTGGCTTCATGTGGAAAATCTTCCTTTGCCTTCCGGGAATGATTAACACAGATCTTCAAATAGTTGCAGGTAATGCAAACATCTTTCTTATGGTCTTCTTTACAAATTTAGCTATGGCAGTGTATAGAATTAGAAATACCTCTTTATTTAATTGTAACAAAGGGGGTTAATAGAGGGAAATGTTTGGTCAAATCTTGTGATAGCAGTGTAAATATGGAATACTTAGACTGATTCCGGGTGGTATAACTGCAGATTTGTCATGCTTTGAGTGTAGAAGTAGTTATAGGAGGCATTTTTGTTCAAATTTGAGACATTAAATACTGGTAATTTTTTCACTTTTATTAATTTTATATTAAATCTTAAAAAGTAAAGTTCTGTCTTCTGCATATGGGCACTGAACATTTTTCAGTTTGGGTAAAGATTGGGAGTTTGCCTTAGTAACCTTCTTTGATGTACTTTCTGCCTCTGCTATACTATCAGGCGATCTGCAACAGAGCTGCTTATTCATATACTATCAAAATAACCATGCCTTTCATCTTTCAGTCATAAAAGTCAAAGGTCTAGTGATTATTTAGTTGCAGAATAAATTCATAATCTGTTGGATGACAAATGCCATAGAGTTATTGCTATTCTTTCTCTAATAAATGATTGGTTGTGATTGTTTTCAGGCATGTTTTCCAGGGAAAGTGAAGGAAGTTGAGTTAAATATTTCAGATCAGCTGACTTTGGAGTATAGAAAATCAGCCTGTCAGAATAAATCTCAATATGCGCGTTCCTACCTCAGCTGTTTGCTCAAGTTTCCTCTAGAAGGATGTGGAACAACTATATAAGAGGGAATCAAAAACAAAAAATACTAAAACAAACAAACACAACAACAAAAACCCAAACAAACCCCAACCAAAAACACACAAAAAAAATCCCAACAGGAAGTTGATGAGCCCTTTTCTCTTTTCTTACCCCTGCTCTAGTAGAGTAGAGACCTGTCTCAGTGATAGAAGGCTAACTGTCAATTCAAGCAGCTTTCTTGAATCCACAAATCGCTCTTGTGGAAAGAAAGTATGGAGTAGGATTATTTCTCAATTATTTATTTTACTTCTGAAAAGCCCTGGAAGCTTCCAAATACATGTTTGTTCACAAATATAGTCCCATTGACTTAAGCCTAATGGCAGATGGGAAGTTAAACACAAAGCGTTACCATTTGATGGGATATTGTAAAGAGCTTAAGGTTGTTTATAACATCGCAGTCAGAGACAGGTTCTGTTGACAGAAAAAAGCACAGCAATGTGCTTCAGGGATCACAGAAGTGGCATGAAGGTACTAATGATTGCATCATTATCTCATCTGAGAAATTTGTGTGGTTCTAATTTCACAGCAGAAGCTTATTCAGCTGCAGGAGGAGGACATACTAAAGATGTTTCACCAGCCACTCAGCTCAGTGACTGGCAGTTGGCAAACCCTTCTCTGCCTCCTGGGTTGGAAAAGCCTAATGGCATCATGGATGCTGAGCAGTTCCACAGGCATTTGCAGTTACGAAGGAAGCGGTCCATTCTGTTTCCCAGTGGAGTCAAGATCTGCCCTGATGAATCTGTTGAGCAGGCTATTGCCAACCATCTGAAGTATTTCAGGCTCAGAGGTAAGTACATCTCATGGGTGATTGATAAAGAACACTCACTTGTTAAAAAATAGTTCAAGCTTTTAAACATGATAAATACCAGGACATAGGAAATACATTATTACTGGTGAAACTTACTCTTCTGTGTTCATCTTGCTTATGAGAGCTTTTCTGGGCTAAAACCCCACCACCATCACTCTACACTCATATATCATAAGAACTCTTGCTCCCTGAAACCACATTGTTTACTGAAATCATCCTTTCTCAGAACAATCTAAATGCTAAGAAAAATAGATGCTATGTACAGAATAGCTAAATAACAGAGTTTGTTTGGTTTATTTAGTGTTTTAAGGTGCCAGAGGAGTTCATTGAGGGGTCAGTCAAAAAAGTCAAGTCTGAGACACTTTTGCCATGTGACTTTTGGTTATGGCTGGTTGTACAAAGTGTACAATCTCTGTGTGTCAAGCTGTAGTATAACAGACAAGCAGCCTTTCTTTTAAGATGTGGAAATTGGTGTGGCAGAGCTTTCTCTGAAGAGCTGCAGTATTCCCACTAACAGCTTTCACTTGATGAAATATTACAGTAACATGATATATTTCAAACCCTACTGTCTGACTGCATTGGAATGGGGCATCACAGTCGTGCAGCACTTTCTGCTCTTTGTGTCTTTGTGTTACAGCATTCAATTTGTAGTTATCTTAACATGTCTGTACAAAACTGGCAAAATGACATAGCTGGAAGGGTATTCAGAGAGTCATGTTTGAGATTTGATTGCCTATGGCGAAACACACTGGTGACAGTTTATTTACTTAGACAAGTGAAAAAAAAATGACAACCAGGAGTTTCTTAGTGTTTGCATAAAAGTAAACATAAACAATGTGTTTGGAGAAAAAAGTGGAATTATATAGGGTTTTATAGCTGCATTCAAATATGAACTTGCCCAGCTTGCAAGTTGACACTAAAGATGATGCTGATGGCTTGACAGACTTTGCCAGTTTCTTATTCCCACCCAAGAGAACTCAACAGTTCTTTGTTTGTTCCAAATCAATCCATACGTACCATGGGCTTTAACTGCAGTCAGCCCTCAGTTATCTGTGGCAGGGGTATGCTAGGGCAATACCAAGTAAGCAAAGATGTGAGTGATAATAAAGAAGAGAGAAATCTGTAAATTAGGTTGCAAAAGTATATTTAGGTCTTAATAATCGTAGGCTGAACCAAAAATCCACCTAGTCCATCTGTTTCCTTACTGGATTTAACAGCTTTCACAATCCACAAGGTTTTCTTGAGCAGAGAGGCTGTGATTACCATTAGTGCTTTTAAGTTAAAACTTTTGAAAAAGATCTCTGAAAGTAGAAGAGGTGACTTTAATTAGCAGCAAGTCACACAAAGGTCTGGTTCAAGCAACTTGTCATCTTCCTTCTGTTAGCAGCAGCTGTTGCTCCAGGAGTGTTGAGTGCTGTCTAATGATGTCCTGAGCAGGCACCTGAGGTCATGAGAGTTCATGTGCTGTGTATTGGGTTTGTGTGTCAAAATTTTGGTAGCGAGGGCTACAAGAGTGGCTTCTCTGAGAAGCTGCCAGCAGCTTCCCCTATTTTGACAGAGCCAAGGACAATCGCCTCTGCTGGCCCAGGCCAATCCCATCAGCAACAGTGGCAGCACCTCTGGCATAACATTTTTGAGAAGGAAAAAGATGCAAGCAGCAATTCCAGTTGAAAAAGAAGAGTGAAAATATAAGAGAGAAACAGCTTTGCAGACACCAAAGGTGGAGGAGGAGGTGCTGCAGGTACCAAAGCAGAGATTCCCCAGCAGCCCGTGGTGCAGAGCCTGGCGATCAGTGGAACTGCAGAGATCCTCCTGCAGCCCGTGCAGGACCCCATGCCAGAGCAGGTGGAGGTTGGATCCTATGGGAAGCCCACACTGGAGCAGGCTTTTGGCAGGACCAGTGGCCCCAGTGGAGAGAGGAGCCTGCACTGGATCAGGTTTGCTGGGAGGACTTGTGACCCCATGGGAGTCTGCTCCTGAAGGACTGCACCCCATGGGAGGAACCCACGCTGCAGCAGCCTTAGAAGAACTGCAGCCCATGGAAAGGACTTGGATTGGAGAAGTTAGCAAAGAACTGTTTCCCATGGGAGAGGCTCACACTGGAGCAGGGGAAGAGTGTGAGGAGTGGTCCCCTGAGGGGGAAGTAGTGGCAGAGACTGCAGTGATGAACTGACCAGTCCTACTCCCCCATCCCCCTGCACCACCGCAGGTGAGGAGTTAGAGAAAACCAGGAGTGAAGTTAAGCCTGGGAAGAAGGGAGGGATGAGGGGAAGGTGTTCCAGGATTTGGTTTCATTTCTTGTTGTCCTGCTCAGATTTGATTGGTAATAAATTCAAGGAATATCCCCAAGTTGAGCCTCTCTTGACAGAATCTGGTGAGTGCTCTCTGGCTGTCCTTATCTCAACCCGTGAGCCTTTTGTTACACTTCCTCTCCTTTGTCCCGCTGAAGAGTGGAGTGATAGAGCAGATTTGGTGAGCACCTGATGTCTGAATTCAGCGTTACTGAATTATATGCAAAGATTTCGGTAGCCATCCAGATAGTTACAGTCCACTGTCAACAAAATAATCCTAGGAAAAGGTGTGGTCACTGTTTAACACTCAGACCAGCAACTATGAGTGACTAGGAAAACAACCGACCCCAGAAGGGAATAAATATAAATGTACACAGAATCTGCTGATTTTTCAATCTCAGTGTTTATTTTTAGAATTTTTTTTTTACTCTGTATATGTTGAAGTAAGAACTTACTTCAATATCAATATATACTTCCACTGGAAATGATGGTTCTAATACAGTTTATTCTTTCCTTGGTTTTGCTTTACTGCCAGCAATACCATGCCACTACCTTGGAAGGAAAGGTTAATTGCTATTGTGATATAAGATCTTGTTAGAAAATAAGAAAAGGTTTGCATGTGCTGATTATCCAGAATGTTTGTTCTATCTGTGTCTACCTTAGAAGGGAGCAGGTGGGACTATAATTATCTGTCTGTATCTCCCATAGCTTTATTTACTTTTGCTAGCTGGCAAAAGCCTCTCTAAGTGTCAGAGACTGACAGATGAGCATTCCTGTCACAGGCTTTAAGGAAGTGCTTCTGTAGGCTTAACAGTGTACAGCTTTTTTTTTTTTTTTTCTGAGTACAACATCTGGCTTTTTGAGTCTTAAAAAGATACAAGATAAAGAATGTGATAAATACATAATAAATCATAAAAAAACCAAAAAACCAAAGCGCAACAAAATACAGGGATCTGAAGAAAAATCAGTATTTCTAAAACAGCAGTATCACCCTTCAACATATGAATGTCTAATTAATGGTATGATTATTGGTGGTCATTTTATTATTGTGGTATTCAGAAGCACCAGCCTGGAATGGGGGGGGTTGTTCTTGTTTTTCTACACCTGCAGTATAAAGACAAATTTCTGAAGTGACATGCAGAACAGAGTTTTACAGTAGCAGATGATGCTATTTTCACTCTTTTGAGATGAATCCTGGATTATGATTGTCTCTGTACTGTCCTGTCTCTGTATCTCTTGTAGCTGTGTATGGAGCCTGCTGCTGTGGGGTGACTTTCTATTTAATTTTTTGCAATATGATGGAAATCAGTCATAGATGTTTACAGACTGGGTACTGTAGGCTGTGGGCTGGGTCTTAGAGTGTTTTTAACTGATGTCCTTTTAAAGGGTGTAGCATTATGGTTGCTGATGGAAGAGTCATGCAGTTGTAATGGTGGTTCATTGCCAGACTGTTGGGACAGACACAAAGTGTGTCCAATGGGCAGCTGGAGACTCTATGAAAAAATGTTTCAGAAATCTAATACTGGGATTTCAGACAGTGAGTGGGTTGTACATGGTAATGTCTGGTATGATGTTCTTTACTGCTGGCATGGAAATGGTAGCCTGAGCCATAGATAAATAAGGTTTATTATGTGAAACCAGCCACGCCCACTCAGACCAAGTGTCTTGTGACCAGTCACCTCATGTGAACAATTCAGTGAATCTGTCCATTCTCTGTTGTGTAAATTGTTGGTAGAGGATTGTAGTAGAGTTAGAAATTGAATTAGTGTGTAAAACAGAAACAATGCAAGGATTACAAGACAGGTAAACAGTACAAGCCATGCTATCTCATGCCTCTTAATTGGGCTGCTGGATTTTGTCACCATGGCTCAGGGTAATATGCTTCTTTGCTGCCTCTGAGATGTAATTACTCTGGTGGCTAGCTTTCTGAAATGTTCTTTACAATTTTTTCCTACTGTGACCCTCTGTCTTAAACTATTCAGTGTATGCTTGTACTTTTTTTTCTTTTTGTGAGCACTGATCTTTTTTTTCTCATGAGTAGATCAGATAGTCTCTCTGCCAGAACTGTTCTTGTCAGACAGAGCTTCAGGTAAAGCCCAACATCTAAGGATGGCTTTTAAAGATACTGACCAAACAAGGAAATAGATGATATTGCAGTGGGCAATGCAGCTGATGAGACACATGGACATTTTTGAACTTTGGGAAGAATTCCTGTTTCTCAGGAATGGAATTCTATGCATTTATGTAATCCCTAGATTGGGCATAGATAGCACTATGCCTGCTAATTTTCCCCCTTCTTTAGTCCCTTCAAATCTGTCTACTGAAATATTTTGAAATAATGGTGATATTTTTCTACACATGAACATAGTTAAGGGTAAAGTTTCAATTTGATACTGAAATCATGTTACAAGTTATTCAGATCTTGCTAATAATGATGAAAACAAAGAGCCAAAAGTCATGAAAAGTACCTGGCCAAAAAGCATACATTAAATAAAGAATCTGGCTGAGTGAGCCTTTTTTCCCTGTTTCACCCACATCATTGGCACATATTACTTATACCTCATACTCAGCAATAAATTTCTGAAGTTTATTTGTAGAAGGTCAGCCTCCCTCTACATTTGAATTTTTAGATACTGGCATACACTCTCAAGAAACTTGACTTTTTCCATGTAGGACACTCATTAGTTTTTACTTCAATGTTACTGGTGAGAATAATTTATGTGCTAGAGTTTAGTATGTGAGTGTCAAATCAAAAATCTTTCATGTGAATTAGGTAACTCACATTCAAGTCTTTTCTCATTTTAAACTCATTTTTTGTTTAAAATATTTTTAAGGGTTGCTGTGTTAAAGGCCATACACGGCAGCATTCCAGCAATAGATGAGTGATTTCTCTGCATGTGTGTGTTAATTTAACAAATGCTAACAAAGCCTTTGCAGCAATGACCTCTTAGGAGGTGTCTGTCAGTGTGACTACAGTCTTTATCAAACCCCTCTGCAATTAAGCTGTTCAGTTGTGCAGAAATTGTTATAGAGGACGAGGAGCTGGTCTCATGTTGCCTCAAAATAGAATATTCAGCCTGATTCAGTGCTCCTAGCCACCACAGACGATTCAACTCTTAAGAAGCATTAATGAGATTTAATTTGGATTAAACTCCAGCACTGCCCACTTACACAAATGGCCAGAAAGCCACCCTACCCCCTACAGGGTGCTCAGTGCTGTCATGTGGTGCCCCTTCTGTTAACCTCAGAAATCCCTGAGCACAGACTGAGTGTAATAGGCTAATTGTCTCTCCTTTGAGAGATAAATGCATCCCCAGAGGTACAGCTTGAGCCACAAGGATGCTGTATCCTATCCAGGTGTATGAGAAGCAGCCAGACTGGAGAATTTCAGAGGAAGAGAAAGGTTATCTAGTCGCATCACATATCTTAGCTGGAGGTTTTGAAAACAGTGTCCATGCCTTCAGGAAAGGAAGCTTCAAATAAACTTTTTTCCACTCATTTCTGCAGATTAGTAGGACTGAAAAGAGCGTGTGTTTGCCTATGAGGAATTTTTTTGTTTGAAACACAATTCTCTTAAGCTTTTCAGTATATTGGCTATTAGTTTTGAGTATTACTGGAGCATAGACACTGTATTTGAAGTAGATAAGCCCCCAAGGGCTGGGCTTTTCTGCGTTTGAAGCAGATATGCTGATAGACAGTTCCCACTGGAATTGTCTTATGACACGTCTGGCTTTCTGAAGCAGCCTTTGAAACCCGATATGGCCTTTAAAAGTTAAGACATTGCTTACTTGAAATACCTGTGACACTTGGCTCAATAGCAGCTTGAACAAGGCATGGATCAAATGTGCCAATCTTTTAATTTTTTTCCCACCTCCTCTTTCACGTTGAAGGTGATTATATCAGTGATGAGTTAAGTGGCTTCTAACTTGTGAAACTTTTCAGGATGGAGTACACGGAAAATGTAGCATATGCATGGAAAATGTAGTATATGTATGCAAAATATACTTTGGAGACAAACTGCAGACCAAGCTGTGTGATTTGCATCCTTGGTTTGAATTCTGCTTTATTGTGCCTGTCAGTTACATGTCTTCAGAATAACTTTTCCTTTTCCCCAAGTCAGCTGGACCTGATCACATCTCTTGTAGCAGAGAGCTTCTCTTCTCATAAGCCATCTTTTTTTTTAACATTTGAATTCTTTGGAGGAAATTGCAAGGTAGCAGAGAGATCAACTAACTTAAAAATACCAGTTATTTATTACTGCAGCTGTGGGATGAAGGAAAAAATTTTCCAGGGGTACTTACCTTCCCACTCACATGTAGCTTCAAGACTCTTAGCTCACTGCCTTAAAAGATTGATCTCGATTTTATGATGCTTTTAATCAGTATTGTTTGCCAGGGATTAGAGGCCTTATCACAAATCCTGTCTCCTGCAGGGCCTGGTGTTGCTAATGCTGTCCCACATATCTGTGCCCCTGGAGCAGGCCAGTGAAAGTTTGGTGTGAGATCCAGGCGGGAGGAGCGGCTCTTTGCCCATGGCCCGAGGGCTGAGCTGCTCTTCAGGTTGCGGTGGCAGTGCTGCTGGGTCTGCTCAGCAGCTCTTCCTCATGCTGGCAGGACTGCCTGTGCTGTTGTTTCTTAAGAAATTTTTAGCTAGTCTTCAAAAATTAAACCCTGGAAAGATCATAATGCAAAATCTGCCCAGGAGCTTCAATCCTAACTCTGAATTATTGGGCTCCTGGCAATTTATTATGAGCTCTCATGCAGCAATTTTTTCCCCATTCTCTACCTCCTTTAAATGTTTTATATTTAAAACTCAGAGTTGCATTTCTAGTTGAAAAGCTCAGTGGTCAATTTTTTGGTCCCCCCTGACTCTCATTTTGTTTTATTTTCTGTTTAGGTTTGAAGGAGTTGCTATTTTAAATCTTAGTCAAAGGTTGCTTCATTTACTCTCAGCATATCTAGGTAATGTATTTGACACAGACACTGGCAAGTTTCTGGAAGGACAGAAAGGAAAGGTAGTGAATTATTTTAAACAGTAAGTTATAGTTATTACCTGAAGCTTCCAGTAAAGTCGTGTTTATATTTGGTTTTGTGCCCCCACCTTTTGTCTACAGTTTCAGAATGCTTAAAATGTAGTTAATGAAAAACATGTTTTTCTTTATAGGAGTTCTCAAGAGTCTGAGAAACTTAGAAAAACCTCCCTCACCTACAGATAGCTGAAAATCCATCAGGGTGGGCTCCACCTTCAAGTTAAAAGAAGGTCAATCACACTTATTAGCCAGCTTAAATGCACTGTGAGGGCAGTGTCTTTTCAGTTCCCTGGCCATATCAAGTCAAGATAAAAATTGGCTCCCTTTTTGACATTCCTGAAGGAGAGGTGGAACACAAAATTGTGCTTGTCTCTTTCTTTACAAGAGTGTGATTTGAACCACACTGAATAAATTGTTTTTCTCTTTCTGTTCTTGAAAAGGCAACTATTTCTAACTGTAAAACAAAGAAAATATTTATGAGAAAGAAAGAGAACAATTTTGTTTCAGTCTTTCTTAGCCAGTCCATGAATTATTCTTGAGCTGCCTATAGGTAAGCACATCTGGGGATGGTTCTTGTGTTGAACCCTTACAGGCTGGATTTGTTATCCTGCAAAGCAATCCTCTGCTTTACAAACTGGCCAGTTGGAATAAACAAGGCAGTGACAAGATGGACTGTGTGACAAGGGTGATTGTGTTGGCCAGCAGCTCATCAAGGCTGAGGGTGTTGTTTCCTGGACAAGGCTAACAGAAGTGCTCAAATTGCAGTTGTAGTAGATGTTGGAGTTTTTAATCCCTCCCTGTGTGTCAGAACTAACTCTGTGTGGAAGGGAGAGAAAACAAAAGGAATTTTCACGCTGTTGTTCAAGTTGTTGTTCACCTCAGTGGAAACACCTAGATAGGAGAGGCTAGAAAGGACAAAATGTGACTCCTCATCCACATCTCATTTTCTCCTTTTGCAGAATACATGGCTGTGTTGACAGCTTAGGTCTAATTAATGGGCTTGGAGCCCACAGATGGCACAAAGCCTTTGGTACTGGAATTCAGTGGGGTGTCTAATTCCAAATGAAAGGACACACAGAAAATCCTTAATCTATTGGGAGCCGATTGGAACAACTGTTTATACTGGAGCAGCTTGTATTCAGGCAGGACACTGTCTCATCACATTTATTTTAAACTTGTTTAAGAGCATTAAGGAAAATTATCTTCAATTACTTGCATCTGGAAAGTCAGTCCTTTGCCTGTAGGTATTTGAGAACTAAGATTAGACAGTGTCCCTGCAATGTATTTGCAAGCTATTGTTATGGCTTCAGTTGTTACTGAGAATCTACCAAGGATTTATGCCAGCCACAGGGAGTAATCTCATCGCAGAATTTTTGCTCCACAATGTGGCACCTGGAGTAAAAGGTCTGTAGGATACAAATACCACCAAAAGAAATGTGAGCAAATGATATTCCTTAGTGTAGGCTTCTGGATTTGAAACTAGACTTCAGTCTCTTCCTGGATGCCTAACTCTTACAAGTGGGATGGTAGAGAGAATATTACAAATGTTATTCTGCTTCAGCAAGCTTATTAGTACTCCAGCAGGAACCAGAAATCCCAGGGCAGGATTATGGCCTCTTTGCCTGAGGTCTGTGCAGAGGTCAGATGGAAATGTGGTCTCTGCCTCAAAGGGTTTGCAAGTGTAACTTGAGTGGGGATGTGAGATGGTGCATGGATGTTTGTCAATTTGGCTATTTGTTTCTGATTAATAGAGATGCATACACTGATTGGAAACATGGACAATACTTTCCAAATAAGTGTTTTACTGATAAAATTAACTGCCTAGATTCTGGAGGAGTGCTAGAACAGTAATATACTACTGACAGTTAATAATGCAGAGTTTGGGGACTTTATTGTTCTCTGGTCATGCATAGCAGATGAGCTACAATGCTAATCTCCATGTCATAAACCTGGGGGTGCGGCATGGAAATGAAAAATATCTTTGCATCTGTAGAGTTCTACAGCAGAGAAATGGTCTCAACTGCTCTGATAAACTAAAAGTCAGGGTGAAAAAAAGAACTTTTTCTGGATGGTGCCATCCAGTGTGCCAGAGTCAGCTCAGCTTTAAGGGTAGTGCTGCATAGAAAACAGTTCCTTAAGATTGTTATTTGTTAAGCCTTTGCATTTAAGAAAAATGTCCATCTCTTGCTTGAATGAAAATGCTTCAGTATGTGATCTAAGTGTTAAGTTTTACATATGTATATTTACACAACTTTGGAATTTGGAAAACAAAGCATTGAGAAGAAATAACAGCAAGGTACTGGGTTTGGCAGCCCAGAGCTAATTTTAAAGCTGATTGAAGAAAATGGCTTTTTGGAGATAGATTTAGTCTCCTGTAAGAGCATGCTTGTGATGTCAGGACTTTCCTGGAATGCAAAGCATTCCTCTACTGAACTAAGTAGTGAAATCAAATTAAGGCCAAAAAGCAGGTTTGTCTACTACTCCTCCAGGATGGCATTTGGTGTGAATGATTTTGAGAGTTCCCCTTTGAATGTTGCTCTTTTCCAGGACACAAGGGAAATCCTATAAATCTTTCTCTGAGTTATCCCAGGTCACAGAGTAGTTCTTCCTTGAGCATCATGTGACCAACTGCTCTGAGTGGCAAAAAGAGCTTGTGCAAGGTTGGGAGGTTAAAGTAGGCAGTGCAGTATATATGATATTAAACCTTAATTCTTAGTCTGACTGTTTAGAGCTGTTCAGTTCTTTGTCAGTGAACATATACAGTACAGTTGGAGCTTATTTTGTAGCATATTCTTTTGTCATTGTCCTGCCTTTTTTTTGAATTATGAATACATTTGTAATTTCTGAAATGTATTTTAAATTCTGTGTAAAGGTGAGTCTGAAGGAATTGTTACTGACTGAGCTTACTAGACTTTCATCAGTGCCCCCATTTTTCTTACAATTTAAGTTCAACCTCTGTTTCCTATAAGGACATTTGCCATAGTGTTTTGGTTTTTTAGGTTTTCTAAAAATTCATTGATCAAATTGCAGTTTCACTCAGTGGAAATACTCTTGTTCTTGATGATTGTTAAGAGACAAGTGTTTTCTCATGCTCTTATTTTTCTCTTAAATTTTCTTTAATTATTTCAGTTTAAAAAGTCAGGGAGGTAATATGAGTGCAGAAGATCCACCATGTCTTCCTATCAGTCACTTCAATGCTTTCCACATTTCCATGTAGATGTCAGATCGCTGTGTTCTATGTGTTAATGTGCTGACAAGCTTACAGCATTGGGACAATAATAGCCTGGCCACTCGTGCCACAGAATCACTCCTGTTGTACTAACACCAGACCTTTGTGCCTTCAGTGTGCCAGGAAACAGTCTGGGAGGTCTTCAAGACGTTCTGGGACAGACTGCCGGAGCGTGAAGAATATAACACCTGGATGAGCCTGTGTGAGGAAGGCATGATGAGTACCTTTGAAATGGGCACCAACTTCAGTCAGTCTGAGGAGCACCGCAGCCTGATTGTGAAGGTGGGTGCAGCAGCTGCTTGGAGTGCTCTCATGGGCAAGGGCACCGTGTCCCACTGCAACGTGCAGCTTTGGCATATTGCACTTGGCAGTGATGGACAGAGCCCTTAAAACACTCAGGCGTGGGCATTCCAGCTCTGGGAGCTGGGGTTCTGAGATCAGTTCCAAAACAAACTTGTGGGTGATCCAATGCAGGGGAAAGCAGCAATGATAAAGAGAATCTTATCTTCAGTAGATGTGTTCCTGACAAGTAGCTGGTGTCTAGACCCAGGACGTCAGTCGGGCTGTGGTGCATTTTCCCTGGGTGTGTAGCAGCCTCCCTGCTCTGAGCTGCACATGGAGGTGCCTTCAGCCCAAATGGCACTTGGGAGCAGGAAATTCCAAGCTGTAGTTCTGGTGCTACCAAGCCTTATGGCATAGTTGCCTGTTTGATGTTCTACATGTCTGTGAAGTCTGTGCACTGCTGCCTGACTGAAATGAGTGTACTTGTAGATGTAAAACTTTGGTGTCCTATGAAGGCAATAAATAACATTAGGTAACTCACCATGTGAAGCTGCAGGTTAAAATCAGTTTGAGTGTAAAACAAGTCAATTAAAAAATGTTGAACATCTTGGTATATTTTCTCTTGATTCAAGTTTTAGCTTAAAGAAAGTAAAAGAATTACTAAGCTGAACTAAAAAAGCGTGTCTCAAATGAAATACAAAGATGTAGTTTCAGGAGTTTGTGCATTTTAAAATAAAGTGCTTAACTTTGTATTCATCTAAGATACAGTAGATACCTTAATTTCTCTGGATAAAAGGCTTCTTAAAATGTGGAGTGGCTTATGGATCTCCTTTGAGATTACTTTTGCAAGCTAATGGATGAGTAGTTTTATGAAACTTTTAACTCTTATATGTGTAACCCCACAGAAACATTAATGTTCAGTCAGAGTGAATGCGCTGACTTTTCCCCCTCCTGCTTTTTTATTAGACTTCTATGCTAGGAATGTGCACTAAGTTATGTGAATATGGACACTGTTGTGGATAACGGAGAGGTTTTTTCCCCTAAGCCTGCATATTAGTCTTCCCAGGTGAGGCTATCCAAAGTTTGCTTCTGTGATGATGCTGTTGCCTTTAGAAGTCATTGCAAAAAAATAGAAATAAAATTAATGTGATTTTTTTAATGCACATAGTGCATGTAACTGGTTTGTGTTCAGTTTTCGCTGTGAGATGATTTTTAGTGGGAGCTTACTTTTGGAAACAGGGTGATGCATCCAACTTCCCCCTGCTGCTCTCCCTTTTTGGGTATGGCTCTGCAGCATTTCAGTGGAATCAGATAAAGTGCTCTGGGTTTGATCTTTTCAAGATCAAGGAGGGAGATTTTTATTTAGGTTTCCTTTCTCCTGTAGATGGATATATTCCCTTCTGCAATGCCATATTCTGGAAAACAATCTGTTCATTCTTCTAATTTTTTCTCAACACTCTTGGTAAAAGGTGATGGTTCTTGGGCTGATTTGATGGCAGATTAGTCTGCGATAAAACAGACCAAATGCTGTCACCTCTGTGCTCCACAAAATGTCACAAACTGGTCAGGTGACTTTTTTTGAATAAGAAGCTGAACTGAATTTGACTTTGAACCAAAGACTGAAGGCAAGAGCACCCTATCCCCCAATCAGTCACTGTCAAAAGATCTGATGGTGTATTTTAAAATGAATGGGTCAGAGAGCAGATTTAACTGCCAGCTCCAGTACTGACTCACCTTTCTCATGTGAAATTCTTGTCAGAGTGTGAAACCTTTTTAAAGCAGCTGTGAGAACGTTAAGTCCAAACAGATGCAGTGGATACATCTCTGTTTTTAAGAACATCCTTCTTCTTGCTAGTTGCTTGCCCCAGTCTAATGTGGTGGTAAGAGCTGGGGCTCAGCCTGTGGGACCAAACAGTTTCTAAAGCCTTGTGTCCTACTCTCTTGTTCTTTCCACTCCCACCACCTAAAAAGACCAAGTTATATGGTCAAACCTTTACATTACTAGGGGGATTTTGTTTCCTCTCATTACAGAATGTCCATTCATTTGGTCCTGATCAGCTGTTGCTATATTTCCCCCCCCATTCCTTAGGTTTGACCTCAAAGCACGGAGCGCCTGTCACCAAAGGGCTGCCATCATTTCACTGGGTGCACAGGACTCTGTAGTGTGATACATGTGAATGGGCCACACTCTTGCTTTAAAGCAAGATTCACTTGTGCAGTGGTTTTTTGTTTGACCATTACACTCCTCATTAATTACCACTTGTTTCTAATCTTCCTCTGCTCTTCAATGTCTGCAAATAATCTGTGGTTAATTTAAAGAGTTTAATTTAGAGCCTGCATCTGAGCCTACCATTCTTTTGGTGAACATTGGCTGTTACTGTCATAGCATTGCTCTGCTGCCTCTTTTGTATGGGCATGTTGGCAGATTCTGCCAGTCTTATTTCAAAGTGTCTTTTTATATTACTTTTTGGTGGATTGCAACATGAAATTAATTTTTAGAAATGCTGCATGTCCTGAATTTTCCCCCTCTTTCTCAAAAAAAGTTCAGTGTATCTGAAAATTAGGCGAATTAAATGGGGTTTGCTTTTATGAACAACAATTCAGCAAAATTGTTTTCATGATATTTTTGTTGCAGTGTGGAGGGTCTGTGAAGAGCAGTGTAATTAAAGGCCATCTTATTAGCCTTCCTCCTTGGTTTTCATTCTTATCCTTTCCTCTAATCCCCAGTAATCACTGTCACACTCCCATAGATGCTGCAATATCTGCTCCATGCTCACTTAGTTCATGTTGAGAAAAATTCTCTTTTGCTTGCTTCTTACATACTTTCTTGCTGGATATCAGTTGGAGCTTAGACCAGCTAGTCTCAGCTTTCACACTTCTTTTTTTTTTGTCTTGTAGATGTGAGGTCTGCATCTGTGGGTTTCCCTGTAATACCTGTATATACATGCACATTCTGTATGTGCTAATACAGAATATAAATATATAATAAGTTTTCCTGAGTTTCTTTAAGCAGATCACCTGCCAGATTTTCAGAAGGAGCAGGTGGACATATTCATGCCAAGCATAAAAAAATTTAAATATCTTTTTTTTCCCCCTTGAATTTTCATTATAATTTGTATGATCATGTTAACTGACAGTACCTCACACAGGATGAACACTACCCTAACTAATTTCTTTGGATATTAAGCAGATTTACAAATTGTGAGATTGTTAACCCATCTTTTTTCAATTCCTGACAGAAATGCAAATGGAGAAGGTAATTTCAATCCATAGGGTGGGTTTTTTTCACTATAATTTTTTCATGTAAACATTCCTTCCTATAAATTAACTTGACTTGTATTCCTTACTGTGTTGCTGTATTTCAGTGGGGAGTAAAACCCTGTTACATAGAATGTAACATTCATCCTCTGTAAATCCTCATTCATCCCATTCTGCACTTTGAGACATGTATGTCTGGAATTCCAGTATTGCCAAACTTGCCCTGACTCTGCCCTGTGATTGTGACCATGCTCCCACTTGTGCTAAACAATCTTTGAAAAATCCAAGTGAGGAAAAATGCAAGCAAAAGTAAGTATTGGTTTTGCAAGAACCATTGCTATGATTTCCTATAAGATTGAAACACTGCTGCCAAAGCAGCACAGCCTGTGCTGTTCATAGGAAAATTTACAGTTGGCATGCAGGACTCCTTCCTGAGTCCATAGCAAAAAGCAGCTTAAAGCCTGATACTGCAGGGCTCTCAGTGTAAAGCTTTGTCTGCATCCTGCATTTCCAATGTGGGCATGTAATACATACCATAATTTCAGTTTCCCCAGATGTCAGAAAATAAAGTTTTAAGGAGTTTCTGTTCCTTACAGGTCTGATGACAATCTACAATGACAAGAGATGTTGAGAAAATTTATGAGATATGATGCATTAAAGGAACCCATGCAACTTAATCTGTTGAGCAGATACTCAACCATACCTGCTGAGGGCTCCTGCACAACCTCATGTCTATAACAAAGTATATCCAACAGTGTTGGGCAGATGGGACAACAGGAACTGAGTTATGAATCCTTTCCAAAGGAAGAAGGTCTATGAGATTTTTTTGGTTGCTGGTGAGAGGGAAATCTGTGCTCTGCCCACTCTAGTGGGTCTGAGAGCTAAGAGTAAAGCTGAAATTTAGCGTGGAAAAGAGTTTGTGGGAGAGCTTTCCCTGAGAATCAAAAGACAGTTTCCCCCAGGAATCCCCAAAACTGTGATGAGAGGTGCTGACCTACCAAAAGGCAACTTGAAAAGTTCCCAGGGCAAGATACAAACCCTTCAATGGTGTTGACTCAGCAGTACTTTTGTGTAGAATTGACCTTGCAGCTCTGTGCTTCAGTGTTTTTGCAGCACAAACTGCTCAGTGACAGGTTAAGGTGAGAGGGGAGAAGGCAATCCTGCCTGAGGATTCCTGAACGGGTAACACAACAAAACACCTTCTTAGCATGCTGAAAGCGGTATTTAGTCATGTAAAATGAGTGATTTTCCTGAATTCTGAGAGCTGTGTTCCAAGGCAGGATGTAGCATCCCAATGATTTGTAACCACTTACTCTGTGTTGGGGTTTGAATACTTCATGGAGGCAGATCATTTTGTATTCCTCAGGTTCTTGTGGAAGATCTCTTCTGCTGTCTCTCCTCTTCCCCTGTTCTGTGACCTTCCTTGCTAACCATTGTCTTTCTCTGTTTAATCAAATGTCCTAACAACTCTTTCTAGTTCTTTACATTTTTTTCCTTGCATAGAGCACCTCCTTTAGTTTCATCTAAATCTGGAAATAAGATTATCATATCTGCTCTTTCACATCCCCCATGCCCTCTTATGCATGCAAAAAAAATTTCAATTGCCCTTCTTGGAGCCATAATATCAGATTTCCTTCACCCATTTTCTTATCCATGCACTTACAGTGTTCCTATTGACTTTTGTTCTTTGCATTTCAAGTTTTAGCTTCCTCTAGTTTATAAAGAAACCTTCTCCATCTTTGCCATATATATATATATCTATATATATAGCCTTCATTTCAAGTTGCACATAGTTGAAACAGCATTTGTTCCACTAAGATGCTCCTGCTATTTCTCCTCTAACTCACTGTAGACAGTATTTTTGCCTTACCTGTTAGGGATGTGCCTCAAAGCACTGCTCCCTATTCTGGCCTTTCTCTATAATTTAAGTTCTGACATTGTCGTCCATTTCCTTGAATAATTCCCAGCACTGTGGCCTTGCCTTCATGACACTGTGGCTCTGCCATGCACCATGGTGGGCAATCAGGACAGGCAGATAGAGAATTATTTCTTGGTGTGACTTTCCTGTTGTAAATGAGGTGTATAGGTGGGTTAAATCAAATATGCTTGGTAGAGTACTACACAGATGGGATTAAACTAATATGGGATTATTTCAGATCTCCTTGACATTTCCTCTGCCTTTTTCTCCTGCCTGGGATTACCCTCAGGATATTTTGTCTTCTGTGCATAATGATAGTCCCTTAGGATCAGGCAAGAATGTCCTATATAATTGCTTTTCTACAAGATCATGAGTTGACAGAAGCTCATCTGGTTGGTACTATATGTGACTTGCTGTATTATTGTAGCCTGTGTTAAATGTATTTGTATTAATTCATGATAACTTTTCATTATGTAAAGTAACTGTTGAGAAAGGTGAGCATTAGAGCAGTGGACACAAAACTCAGCTGCCAGCATTAGGAGAATTGGCATAATAATGTCAGAATTATTTCTCTCTCACTTCAAGAGAAATAATTTTGTACAAAGCACCTGCCAGAGATAGACGGCATCAGTGAGTAAAAGCTCTCCTTGGCTTTGGTGTGGCTGCTGCTGTTATGGAGAACTATTTCTAGATTACTTCAAGTATTGAAAGGGTGAAGACATTAAATAATCTTTGCAGTCTGTGTGCAGCAGGGGAATTTCTAACTCCATTTTAATGAAGGAACTGAGTCAGAGAGGTGAGGTGTTTTGGCTAAGGCTATTCTGTCCTAAATTATTAAAACAAGCCAGTACTACAACTCTAGAGCTTCTAGTTAGGGGGAAAAGGTGATGTTTGCCATGGAGTTCAAATATGTCATCCCTTGCCCCACCCCAGGCAGGAAAGCAAATTAAACATCTGAGAGGAAGACAGTCACAGAACAAACTCTTGCAGGCCATGCTAGTTTAGCAATAGGGGGTGCTAGTTTACTATGAAATTATATGAGAATTTAGTAATTTGATGCCTTATTAAAAATGTGGGTGTGGAGACTGTGTAGTGTTTCTTATTCTAGACTTTGGACATTAAAATTATAATTTGACATTTCAGATTTAGTTCTTATAACTTCTCCTTATAATTTGTTGAATAGATGACTTGGAAATAACAAGACATTGGTTAAGTCCAGGGACCCAGACTCAGGGAACTTGGGAGCCACCAGCTCCTCAGACTGCCCTGCAACAGAGTTTTGGCCCAGGCACCCCTCACTGGGGTGTCCCTATTCCTTTGCTCTAGGAGATAGTCAGGACTGCACTGAGCTCTGCTCTCAGGAGCCTTTGAGGAGCAGTGAGTAAAGCTGCTGGCTACAGACTAGCACTAGGATGTGTGAGACCTGTAATAGCTGGGTTTTTATAGCACCTACAAATCATCCTGGCTGGCTGAGTGTGGAAGAACATCTCCTTTTCTAATGAACAAACACTTTTTACTGAGCTACTACTTACAGATGACTTTCCAAAATCTTGTAGAGAGAGAATGATTCTCTCTCTTCCTTGTAGATCCCAGTGCACTAGGGGTGAATATACAGGCACTGTATGGATCAGCATAATCACCCCCTAAAATAACTACCCAAAGTCCAACACAGCTTTAGTGTATCCCAAGTTAGAATTTCCATTGTAGACTACCTGGTTTCTTTGTCACTTAAAACTAGTCTTGCTGTGTCTTAGTTTTTCATACTAAGGAATCTCCTAATACTTCATTAAATGGAGTTGTATGATAAATGTTGCTCAAAGAACATGCTGAAAGGCAAGCTGACTAAAATTAGTATTTTGGCAGGCCCTGCCATTCTAGCTGTGATCACAATGTTCACATATCCTAGAAAGAAGAGACGGCTATTCACTGATGTGTCTCCAAATCAATAACACCTGAATATCTTCACTTTCCTGGAAACATAGGGAAACACAGGTGAAGACAGCGGGCTAACCTGCTAAAAAAGGTCTCTTGCCTTTTCAAGCCTCCTTCACAAGCAGAACCATGAGGATAGCTTATAGTGACAGTCCTTAAGTCACTGAATACATATGGGTACTTTTCAAAGAAGTTTGCAAAGTGGAAATAGTATGTTTAAAGCTAATTTTAGTTTAATTTCAAAGGAGATACTTGAGTTGATTCCCTTCCTGTTGTTTTTTTCTGAAAAATATACCTGCATTGATTATACAAAGAAAGCCAGCTCAATAAACAGTCCACCAAACAATCCTTTTTTGACCCCCTAAAGCAGAAAACCAGAAACTTTGTGGATGGACAATGATTTTCAGCGGCAGGATACAGCATTATTTCTCAACAGCTCCTATTATTTCTCAGGACCTCCTCCAATTCTTGTGTTCCTCACAGAAGCATCTCTGACTCTCCTCTAGGACTAATGGCACTAATACCATGAGAATTTTGATGAGAAAATATGAACTGTGTAGCCCTTCTTAGCCTTTTTACACCAATACATGAAAGAACATCACCCCTGCCACTTGTATAACCATAAACAAAGTCATAAGATTAATCCTGCTGTGGTACTTTAGGCTGTAGCTTTGCTTTCAAAAAATGGTATTAAATCTGTAGACAAGTAGCAGAAGTAATGCTGAATTTTTGAAAACTGCTTGCTTAAAGGGTTCTTATTGTTGGCATCCTCTAACATGGGAGAATGATGTACCTGCAGAATACTGCAGGAAAATAAAGAAATGTAGAGCACCTCTGACAAACCAATGCTCTTTACACTGTCTGGTGTGGAGTTTCAGTTGTATTTTGGAAATATCAGACATATTTCCTTTCAGCAAGGACTTTTTAAATAAATTTTGAACTTAAGAAATGACAGTAAGGGAATAGAATTATTTCAGCATGCAGAAGGAAATGAAGTGGTATAAACAGCATTTCAGTTTCTTTTACCTTGTATTACTCAAATATATTTAGTATTTGTTTTTGTTTTCCAGAAACTGGCCTATACAAAAGAAGCAATGGGCAGGTGAGTGAGTATCTGTGTTCTCCTTGCATATTATTCTCTCTGGAGATAACAACAGGGCCGAGCTGTGACATTTTGTAACCTTTTCTCTCTTTTTCTTGTCAGTTCCTGCACTGACTGGTCATGTGGGTGAGTAATTTTTCCCTTTCTAAAGGCTAGTGATGGTCGTTTCTCTGGTTCTTGCTGCTGCTGGCATTGATTGGTGTGCTGAAGATGAACAAAATTCACCTTTGTGCAAAAGGATGTATAGAAAAGTGTGGTGGAGAAATCTGGTGGTTCTGGCATGTGAACCTCTGTCCTGGCATGGTTGGCATGCTCAAAATATCTCAGCCAATCTGAGGCTTGTACTTCTGCTTAAGTGTGTCATCACCTTGTTGGCTGTCAGGCTGCCAGGCACAGACACAGGCTATTTACCTGAAGAGGTTTAGTGGGCGAAATCTATTCTGGGAAACAGATGTGTCCATAGTTGCTTGTGCTAGTGTTCTGGTTGTCTTGAAAATCTTTCCCAAAGGCTTTCAAGTAGTCCTGGCCATCATTACAAAAACAAAAAGAAAATGGAATATTTGAAATGCTATTTTGAAAGACTTTCAAGAGATGTGTTCTATAAACAGTTACAAGGGATTTGGTTGTTTGGGCTCCTCACACTCTTAACAAGGCAATAAAACTGAAAAGTGATTTGTGACATCTTTGTACCAAAGCAACCTGAACTTGACCTGTTATTTTTGTGTCTTTTAATGAACTGAAAAGAAGTTCAGATTATTATTGCTCCATTGCTACTCAGAACTTAATCTAAGCTGTTGTTTTTTACTCAGAACTTAATCTAAGATGTTAATTTTAGGGTAATTCAAACCCAAACAATCTGGTGCTGAACTGCTCTGAAAGACTGGCACACATAGCCCACATAAAGCTATGGTAAATATGAGTAATTAAAATACTGGGAAGAGTAATCATTTAACAGGCTTCTTTGAAAAGCCCCCAACTTCTCAAATTAGGTATCCTTATAGTGATTTCATTACCACAGCATATGTTAAAATTAATAATGTGAGATGATAATGGCAAAAGTGATTCCTAAAAGGTTTCTCTCTGTCCTGTGGAGCTGAGTGCTCCTTTTGACAAGAGCACTCCCTGAGGTCTCCAGGTCAGCTGGATAATCTCCATCTGTTCTGAGGAAGTCTGAGCTTGAAAACCTACTACATGCCTCTGTGTGATCATTCAGGAAATCTAGTAAGTGTAGAGATACGTGAGAGGAATTGGAGTCAAGGCATCTGGAGTCTGCATGTGCTGGGTTAACAGTGCAAAGGAACTAAAGGAACAGTGCAGGAAGCCCAGCTTTTGACTGAAAGTTGGATCAGAGTGATAGGTGTTGTATTTGTCCAAATGCCATCTTATGAAGTGTTTCATGTCAACATTGAAGGGGTTCCAGTAGACAACTGGAAAACTTTACTAAACTTAGTGCACTGTGGGGCTGTGCTGCATTTGTCTAAAAAATACACTACTTTTATTTCGGTATGTATTGCTTCACATTGTTTATAGCTTTAGGTTGCAATCTTTGTTATTGCCATCAGTTTAAATTTTGGGTTTACTGTATCTTTTCCTCTATAATTTGTTATTTGTCTTGTGTTTGGAAATTGTAGTGTTTTATAGCATAAAGAGGGTGATAGAGGACTGAAGCAATGACAGAAACAGGTAGACTTCCCCTGGGTAATGGAACATCAGGAGAAATTAGTAGAAATAATTTTTCCATTATAAAGTCCAAACTTACTCTAAGGCTATTCTGGACATCTTAGAACATTCATGATTTAAGATTTGAAGTTTGTAAGCCAGAGTCCTATAAAAAACAAAGCCATGAATTTCTGTCATGGGTAGAAGATCTCATCTAACTCCAGATATCTTACCCCAAGAGGAGTAAGTCAGCCATCTCAATACTGCCAACAGCCAACATTATTCCCTGATAAAATAACCAGGCTTTCCAGTAAAGATCAGAATAAATGTTCTTCTAAAAATGTTCTGTAAGAAATTAGCCTAAGTACCCAACCCAGGACCACCATCAGCCTCTAAGATGCTGGATGGGAATTCCAGTGTCAAGTCCTTCCTGCAGAAAGGAAAAGTGAGTGCCCTCTCCTGGGCATTGCTGTTCTCACCTGCTGACCCACATGTGCAGAGAGAGGCTGGTCCAGTGCAGGGCAATGCTAGGATCTGAACACAGCTGACTTGTCACTCAGCTGTGCCACCTGTGTCAGAATGGACAGTGGTTCTGGTCTTGTCTCGAGGGATGGCAGGACTGTCCTCAATATCTAGATATTCAGGGTATCTAGATGAGATGTTCAGGTGAGATTCCCACACTGCCAGGGAAGGACAGGCTTCTCCAGATGGTGCCTTGAAGTGAGGGTCTAGCTGAAGTCTTCTGAATTTTCAGAGATCCAGTGTCTCTGATGACTGTGCAGAAGCAGCCATTTCACTTTGGAGGCATATGCCCTGGCACTGGGCATATTTCTCTGTTTTCCCACTGAGAAGAACAGGAGAAATTTTGCCATAGGTTCTAGAGCATAGCCCCCACACAAGAAACTATTCCATAAGCTTCGACCAAGGTCTTTTTTCTGTGAAAGAATTTTTTTCTTTGAAATATATTTTTTCTTTGAAATGATTTCTTAGTTTGGGATTGATCTAGAATGGAAGACAGGCCCTTGATACCTGTTTGTCATTTTAACTATATTACCTCTCTAAATCAAATCAAAATTGTGCTGAAAGCTATTAACAGCTATAAAATTGAAGCTGTGACTTGAGTAGTTTAATACAGCTCATATAATCCTACCTAGATGTCAATATTGTGTCTCTCTCTAGCTGGAAAAAGCTGATTTCATCTAGTTAAATGCTGGGATAGTTTTAAAGTAGCCTATGGAAAGGTGCCTTGTGCTCTTGTAGTTTAGTTCCTGGAATAACTCCCAATCCGGCCTTACTGACAGTGATGTAACAGCAGGATGAAAGTTTGTTCCCGTAAGGTTTAGAGCATGCATTCCCAGAGGTTAAATGCTTAGCTACCCTGGCCTTTTCAGGAACTGAGGGATTAAACTAAGTACCAAAACTCAAAAGGAAAAGCAATGTATGGGACACAATCCAGATGTGTACAGAGCAGCACAATGGATATTGTAGAGTTTTTGCCCCAGCTGGAAGAGTCAGAGCACTACATCAGCTAAAGGCTTTTACTGATTGCTTTATTCAGTAGGCCACTGGCACTTCACATAATGAAGCTCTCCCTCTTTATATTGGAGTCTGTCTCTTGGCAATAGGACAGTCCTTTTGTCTAAGTCCTGGGTGATCAAAAGCCGGATCTTGAGAATCAGCTGAAAGCAAAGCAGTATAGCACAAAGTTATTGCAGCAGAAAAGAGATTTTGTCATAGCCCTGCATGAGTGTTGTATGCACAACAGGAAAAGATAAAGAGGATAGGATAGTCGAAGAGGAGGAGTATAACACACCACTTTTTCCACTTCTTCTGAAGCATTTTTTTAATGTAAAATGAAATATGTAGAGGCATGTGTGCTTTCTGATGGTACTTGCTGATTCCTAGATCACTGAAATTAGTTGCAGTAAATCTTGTCCAGACCTTCTGTATTCTGTGCTTGTTCTCTGTCTTGAAATACATTGGCAAATCTAGAATACATATTTGATCAGCAGTGGTAGCAAAGGTTGATGTTGTATCAATTTGGCTTTTGTACTATTTATCTAAATGTGTTTCTTGAAAGAGTAAGAGTTTGTCTTCTGTGCTGGGATCATTTTATCAGTTCAGCAGTTATGCCTGCCTGCAGTGACATAGAAATGTACCTGAGTTTCTTTACTGTTTGCATGTGGACTTGGCAGTGATATTCCTCATTTCAGAGATTTTTTAATCATCTGCACCGCTTTACCACATGTGAAGAGCTCCACACTGCTCCTTTTCAATTGTATATTTTCTTTTGTGCTCCCTACTGTCTGGTAGCAAATATCAAAGTTTTTTCCTGCTTTAATTAGAGCCCAAAGAGATGAAAAATTCAAGAACTACCTAAATGAAAATTTAGATAAATGCATGTAAATATTAAAAGGAGGGGAATCTGAATACTAGGCTTTGTATTGCACTCTGAAATTGCATAAAAATACCTCTTAAATTACATGCTAGTTAGTTCAAGGCTCCGTGATTGAAATATTTAAAAATGATAAAATCAGACAATAAAATTTTCTCTCTTTTGTCCAATATGAGAATTGAAGTAATTCAAGCAAAAGAAATGTTTGACAGAGCCAGTTAGACTTTAGAACATTCCAACTGACCAACAATTTTATCAATAATGTATCAAGTGGTGGATGTCCAGAACGTGTAGTACAAATCTGAAGATGTTACTTTCTTCATCCACAGAGCTGGATTTGTCTTAAACCTTGAAGAGAAGTGTAGAGAAAAATCTAACTAATAATACCTTCATAGAACTTCATGGGGAGCTGTGAAATGGTATCACTGATGGCCCATTTGACAGGTCCAGAGTGTTGTTTCTCCTTAATAACACAGTATGGCTGCACATAAAGAAGCGGTTTAGGCCTATGAGTCAGTGGAACTCTGATGCTTTGGTGGACTGGAACTTGTCTTCTCCTGACATGACTGATGTCACACAGAAGTACATATTGTGGGCCTTGAAAAAAGGGGATGTGGGCTGTATTTGTGAGCTGTGATTGCTGTATTAATAGGTATAGGCTGTCCATAAGCACTGTTTGCTTCAGATCAGCTTCCTAGGCCCTTATGGATCTTGTCTCACACCTGCCTAGATCCTGGTGTCTAACAGAGCTATGTGATCTGAAACCGCTTGTTTCTGCCAAGGAAACACAAGTGCAGTGTTGTTTGTTCTGGTGCTTAGACATCTGCTTGTCTATATTCCTTCCTGCCTCTCCATACATATGTGTATGTTTTTATATTTTGCTTACTGCTCAGCCAAGATGGCGCAGGGAATCACTCATGCAGGTAGGACAATGGAAATTACATTTCATATGTCTGTGTCTCAAATTCTCAATAAACTCTTGTTGGAATACAGTCCCTCCACCTGGAGTGGCTTGCTTGTGTAGCTAGAATTAAAAGTCAAGTGTGGGCCCTGGATTAATCCTGGGGCAAAACCATAAAAAAATCCCCTGTACTTTAAGTGGTGCAAGTGAGCGGGAATTTGAATCTGTGTTTACCTTGAAAAGTGATATGTTCAGACAATATGTATTGCCATGTGCATTTTGATTGACTTCCTTCCTTGGACTCCTTTCCAATATAATTGATGCTTTTTTACGTGATCTATTAAGTAGGCATTTGAAAAATGTTTGGGGGAAGTAGAAGGCAGAAGGAAGGCAAACTTCATCATTCTGATAAAGTAATGAAAAACCAATGTGCGTGAAGTGAGCTTAGTCACAGCATACTATCCTTAAAACTCATATATCTTCATCCTCTTGGAAAAAAAAATGGTAGCTGATCATTTGACCAAATTTGGTGCTTGACTGGTTTGGTTTATTATGGTTTTAGTAGGTGATGTTGAAGTGCTTGTTTTCTTAATTTTCAGCCAGCTGTGCACTGGAATTCTGACAGAAAATTTGTTAGCTCCTGAGGGCTTGTAGTTAAAAGCCCCCCAGCACCAGTAAGAATATATTTATTACCTGGCCTTGACAAAGAGTGTGGTCTGTTGTTGCTTGAGGAGCTGGGTTTGCTGCATAAACTTAGCTTTCACCTTGACACTGGCCTTACTCTCACCTGGCCTTTCAGCACTGTCATGGCTGCCCCAAGGCCTGGCTTGGGCTGTGGTTGTCACCATGCAGCTAAGCTGCTGCCCAAGGTGACACTTGTGACAGAAGTGCCCTGTTGGAGAGCTGCCATCTGTTGGGTTCAGTGACAGAGAAGGTCCTCCTGGACTTTTGAAACTTGGAGAACTTCACTTTGATGGGTCTATAATCAGTAATCTGATCTAGAAGTAGAACTTGAGAAAGATACTAGCCCTTTCCATATGCTCCTCTTTTGAAAGTGTGATTTATACCATAGCATTTTGTTTGGGGTTTCTTGCTTACTTTGAGGATTTTTCCTTTAAAAACTCTAGCAACTTAGTTCAGGGGCTCCCTGTCTGGGGGGTCCAGGGCTGCCCTGAGGTGATTCCAGATGGCTTTGATGGGCAGGGTCGAACCCTACACTCGTGGCAGTGGCAGCTCAGGGAAAGCCTGTGTGAGAAAAGGCAAAAAACATGGCACAGGGAGAAGAAGAGGGAACAAAATCAGTGAGGAACAATGGCATGGGGAATGCCAAGGCCAAAGACGCTGCACCATGGCAAATCATGTATTCCCTGCAGCTGAGAGAGGACTCAAACTAGAGCAAGCAGACCTTTTCTGAAGGAGCTGCTGCCCCTGCAGAGCATGCACTGGGTAGAGGAGTCAGGAGTGAAGCTGAGCCTGGGAAAGGGTGAAGAAGAACTGGTGTTTTAATGTTTACCTCCTTCTCACTACCCAAATGTACTTAAATATGCAATAAATTGGTTTTCACTAAGCTGAGTCTGATTTTCCCATGGAGGTAATTGGTGGGTGATCTTCCTGGCTTTATTTCAACCCAGAAGCTTTTCATCATATTTTCTCCCCTGTCTTATGGAGATGGAGGGAGTGAGAGAGTGGCTGGGTGGGTGTTTTGCCCTTGGTCAAGGCTAACCCACTCCAGAACTGGGTGCTCAGTTAGTCAGATGGTAATTTTGGTCCTTTTGAGATGCCCTGAGTTGCAGCACATGTGTGCAGAGGCTGGCAGGGATGATGTGGGATCCATGGGTGACCTGTGCCTTGTGGGGCAGTAGGAGGTCAGGAGTGCCTGGAGGCCCCTCAGAGAATACTGGGCACCAACCCAGTGGCCACCTGATCAAGTCCCACGAGTCTCAGGTTGGGATCAGGGCTTACCACAGCAAATCATGTTTCTTGTCCCCTTCTTTAGAAAAGGGGATGGATACAAGACTAAGTTAATGGCTATAAATAGGTTTGAACTGACCAGAACGTTAAAAATCCTGCAGCAGAGTTTTTTACTATTCATCTCTTTGCTTTTGTTAAGTTTGTATTCTGACCCTAATTACACTGAACAGTTTCTAAGAATTAAAATCCTAGTCTGGCTCATCTCTCCTGAAAAGTAGAGTCATTCTTGATTCAGAACTTTAAACATGATGCACTAAAATGCTCTGATGCTGTAATTTGGTGACACTCTGGTATAGATGTAATATACTTCCTATTGTAACTAGTAAAAGAGGCATCCTGAAGTTAGGTGAACTCAATTGGAAAATGTTTCATCAGATCAATTAATAATTAAGCAGTAGTTTTTATTGCAGTTCTAAGATGACAAATGAATAAGGAAACTAAATCTCTCTAAAACATAACCAGCATTCTTAAGACAATATCGTTAAAGAGAGGTTATCTTGTCTAAATTACACTTTTTAGTAAAATTTTCCAGTCTTGGAAATGATTTGAAAATTTACTGAGTTTGTCAAAGAATTGGCAAACTCAAAAGTAGTCTCGGACTGTGCTGGCTAAAAACAGGTACCAGTGTCCATGAGATGGAAGCAGGCACAACTACACTTCAGAGTTTGCATGGAGCTCATTGATTTTATTTGTGTGAGAAAATATATGAAGGTACTGTTTAAACTCTTGAGTAAGTATTTTCTGATTTGTTCATGTAGAATTTTTTTTTTTGTTAATATTTTAGAGTTGTTGTGGCAATCTCACCCTCTCAGTTTAACATTCCCTGAACTATGTTTTGGTATAGTTAATCATTACGTGGAGGATTAGACTGTGCCTTCTGGGAAAGGATGGGTGAAAAGATTGTTGATTTAAATAGAAAAATTAATCAGATTTGCCTTCAGGTCTTTTTATTGGCAAATAACTCTTAACATGTCTTTGAGGGGCAGAGAGAGAAAGTGTTTCGGATATTAACTCAGTGAAACTGTGGTCTCTGATCATACGCTGGTGCTCTGGGATCTGTAGAGGGTAAGTGGGAATCTGGTTGTCTGGCTGGTGCTGAAAGCCTTTTTTGGAGTTATACAAAGGCTGACTGTACAGCCTGAAAGGAGGCAAGATATCAACTCTGAGCAGAGTTTTGCTTGAGGATAGGCTGCAAGACCAGTGATAAATATGTGAATCATAAAACAAACCTGGCAAGGCCAGGAACCATGGTCAGCCTTGCATGTATTAGTGAAGACCTGCTGCAATGCATGTTTCATGGCACAGGTATAATCACCAATAAAAAAAGGAGATCCTTTAGAAGTGAAAGAAATATCTTAGTGCAATGAACTGCAGTAATTTTCATGTTCAATTTCTCTCCAGCTCTTAAACTGCCAGTCTTACAGCTTGTGCTGTATATATTAATAATATGACAAACTCAAAAAATAATTTTCCCTTCTTTCAATAAAGACTTGTTTCTGTCAGAGCATGTCTCCCACTCTTGGTAACCTGACCGTTGCTCTAGGCTTACAGAATTGGCTCTAAGTAGCTTGGGTTTACTGTAAGAGTCGTGTCAAAGGTGTTTTTCTTCAGGCTGGCAGTCTTCATGTGATTGTTCTTCTGAAATGTTCTTCAATATTTGGCCCAGAGTTGTTTTATATGTGTGTGTGAATCTCATAAGTGGGTTTGGAAACTGATGCATTTGAAGGTTTCCAAATAAGCAGAATAAAATTAATGGTGAAGAGAACCCATCTTCTTGCAGTTATTTCAGTGTAGTTATGATGTTTTAGTGCACTGGGGAGTATTTTAAAAACTGAGTGGTCTATAGGGTATTGCCAGTTGTCTTTGTGTTCTATCTCTTTGCATTTGCTTTTTTTACAGAACTGCTAGAAGACAAAATGTATTTTTGTACGGGACTCCAGGTCATTTGGGATTTAAGAGGGTTTGCAACCCAGAGATGCACATGATGTGTTGTATGATACAAGTGACCCAATATCTATGTTGCAAAATATAACTGAAATACTGCAAAGCCTAATTTTTATGAAGTTATGAGCAAAATAGTACTATGAAAAATTTATTCTGCACATTTGCTTATTGATGTAGTATCAGAATCACAGAAATATCAAAAACTACTACATTTTACCACATCCTATCTTACCACATCCAGCTTCAATTTCTGATTTGTTTTTTATCTAGTGGGACTCCTACTCCACCTTCTGATGCTGATGTTACCACACTGAGAGGTCAGTTTTTATCGAACTGCTGTTAAGGCTGATTCTGAATTATCAGAAAGTTGAGAAAGTCATGTGTTTGGATTTCAGAAAGAGGTCTGAATTTTTATACCTCTATAATGTCATTTGTAATCTGGAGATCATGTTATGTGCTGACATTTTATTTCATGCATCATGAAAATTCTACTCAAGAAATTAGTTCTGTGCCATTTTTACTGCATTTAAGTTCATGTTTCCAAAAATACATCTGCTTAGGCAGAAAGTTAGCATCTTGTACTGATTAGTGTATTTGGTGCTTTTGCTCAGGCTCTTCATGTGTCTCCTGTGCTGTTGCTGATGGGAATAGGAATCAAATTTGACTTTTGGTTTATGCTTGCTGAACTGCTTCTTTGGATATATAGAAAAAAACCCAACCAAACCCAACCAAAATAATACTGTTCTCTTTCAAACTCAGATGCAGCTGCCAATGTTCCTCCCCCTCATGAGGTCTCCATCGAGAGTCCTGTGGATGATACTATCCATGAGCATGACAATGTAGATACCACTGTGAGTAGGTTTTTTTCATTTGGTTCAGCATTCTGTTGCCTTCCCTACATGATGTTGTTTATGGTCATTTACATTTTAATAGCAATTGAAGGTGTTAATATGGTGTGTTAACACAAACTAGGATTTCTTAATGATGCCTTTTTCTTGGTCCTAAGTTTAAGAGTCAGACACGGTTAAGGGATAAAGGATTTTTACCTCAGTATTTAATGAAGATTCTCAAGGTGCAACAATTCCCAAGGTGGAATATGCTGAAATGCTTGCTCACAGTAAATCATGTATACGATTTTATAGATCTTGCACATTTGTATATCTAACAAAGATGTTCCAATGAGAGGCTTGAATGATTAGTGTGACATCCTCCTTTCCCAAAGTATTCCCCTTTAGATGGGCCTAATCCTAGGATGTGTTCCCCACACAGAGGATGTGCTCCTTGGTTTCTCACAGATAGTGTAAGGCTTTCTGGCCTCCAACTGCGAGGCCTTCAGGGTGTTTGGTATTCTGGCCTAACAGAATACCAGGACTCTGCTAAGACATCAGACTTAAGGAATTATAAGTATGCATGCTAAGGGTACTGAGAATACATAACAACACACAAAAAAGGCAAAAAAAAAATCATCATGGCATCCATAAAATCAGGGTGTCAATGTCTAAAGTTTTAAGACCTTTTCCTGGGCAGATATTTTTCCATTTGGAGAGGCTTTGAAATGCCTCTTCCCTGGCAGTGGGAGACAACATATCAGTTGAGCTATCAGGTGAGAATTTTGCTAGTGTCATAGGGCTAAAGAAGGAATGCCTGGTGGCTCTGAAAGTTCCAAGAAGAATTTGGGACACTATTATTCCTATGGAAGCACAATATTCCCCAGTGTTTCAAAGTAGTGTTTCAAAGGTCTGTGGGGTACAGTAGTGTAGGACAGCAGAGAGGTGGTCTGGACAGCCTTGAAGACTCTGATTTTCTGTTCTCTTTCCTCTGTTGATGTAGGCAAACTTTTATTTATCATTTTACAAGTTACTCTTTCTATGGTATTTAACCAAAGCTCGCAACACAGGGAAGCCTAGACCTCACATTTAAAACATCTCTGTAGAAGTGAGCTGACCACCACATAGGCCCCAGGGCAGCATTTGTTTCTAGGAAACGGGTCCTCTGGATTAAATTTTAATCCCACACTCTGGAATCCAACTGTAGTACCCATGGGCCAACATGACTGAAGAAAATTTTGCAAACCAGTGGTATCAATCAGCTGGCTTTTGTTTTCTTATAAAAATGAAACTCAATTGTTTATGGAGAAGCTCACCAAGTTTCACATGCTACATATAGGTAGCTGATTTATTGTACTGGGTTTAACTGGGCCATATTATTCAATAACCTAGTGTAGTCCTGAAACAAAGCTGAGCCAAACTGTACTTTCTTCTGGAGCTTTCAGTGCTGACTGGAGCTCTGATGTTGGAATAAATACAGAATATGAAACAGACAGCTTCTGACTCAAGTGCAGGGCCTGGCCTTATGTACCAAGAACATAATACCATTGTGATTGGTCCCAAGAAGAGCATTATTCTTCTTTTGAAACAGAACTTCCTGGAATATTTCTACTGGAGCAAAGAATAGGACCACTCAGTATATTGGGAAGGAGCCAGAATTAGATTACTGCTGCTGCAGTGTTCTCACTCTGTACAGTTACATCCCACCTCATTGTTCTTAGCAGCCAAAAGGCATTGTTGATTGCAAGGCCAAGAGTGAGCAAAGCACATCCTCTGCACTTTGTGTGTTGACTGTACCAGGTTTTGGGGGCCTGATAAATGTTTGCAACACCTGATACATGGTGTTGCAAACAGCCAAATTATAGCACTATATTTATGCCTGCTAAATGTGTATCTCTGAAATGCTGTCTAACTTCCAGTAATGTGCCAGAACTTATGGTCTTTGGACAGAGTTAATCAGTGAAAAAGGGATGTGAGGGGCCAGAAAGAGAATTTAACTAAAAACTTTTAGAGGGTCCTAAACAATATAGAAGTTGCTCACTGATGGCAGAAAAACTTTCTGGACAAAGTTTTTTCCATTTCCTGCATGAGGCATAACTCAGGCTTCAGTTTTGTTGAAAAGATCTGTTTTGTTGGCTCTTTTTTTTTTTCCTTTTTAACAGGAAAAAAAGCAACAAACATCTATGTAAATAGTCAAAGACAAAACATCTGGCAAAAAATATTTTTTTAAAGTTAACAAACCAGCCTTCTCTTCCCTCCCAGACAAATATCTGTTGGTTTTTTTAAAAATTTATTTTTCTAATGTCTTTCATATAGCATATAGCATAGTATGCTGCTTTGAAAATACTAGGAAAGTAAGCAGAAAGCATGCTGAGTCATTCAAATTAGATTAAAACATGGCATTCACTCCTGTCTGTGGCAACCATGATAGCTCCATGCATCCCTGCTGCCCTGCACAGGCACTGTTCTGGGGCTTTCTGGGCAGCTGTAGACACAGCAGTTGAAGCCCACTGCTTTAGCTCAGCAGAGCTCCCATTCCCAGTGCCCATTGTATATCTGGTGGGATCCCTCACCTCCTGAGGCTGAACAATGCAGGTTGTTATTCCAAATGTAGAACTTGGAAAAGATATCTTGTCTTCCACCTAGAATAGTAAGTTAGGAACCTTGTGATAAATTTTGGGTAAAGCAGCCTAGGCTGACTGGCTCAAGTGAGATGTTTGAGTAGCCCTGGTTGCACTTTAAATGGATTCGTGAACATCCCACATGTCTATACCTCACTTTTACCTGAGGTCAATGAGATGGACTTTCACTGAAGGTGTCCAAATGGAAAACAGAATTATCTTCAACATGAGAATTCTCAGGAAATGCTCTTGCTTAGTAGGCTGCCTCATTAGTTGCTGCCTCTGTCCCTGAGGCTTCACAAGCACTCCATTAGAGTGCAAGGCAAACAGGGGTGCTGCTGGCTCCTGTAGTGAACACGCTGTGCTTTGGACTGCAGCATTCACGTGTCATTAAGGGTGTCTCTTCTCTCCCTCCTTCCTTCCATTCCAGATCAATAACGAGATAAAGAAGCAGGATGAAAAGCTAGTCAGACCTGTAACTGAGCAGATGATTGAGTTCAACATTTTGATTGTTGGTGAACAGTTCAGTGAGGAGCTGAAGGACCCATCTGCTGCTGAGTATCAAATGCTGTCTGAACGATTCATTTCTCAGGTGATTCCCTTCCCAAACTTCCTTTTTCCTTTTGCTGGCTCTGCAAAACAAAAGCAGCAAAAAGCATCTGTGTCAGTGCTCCTGATTTTTGTCTCCCTGTTGTTTCCAATATTTGTTTTTTATTTTGTCTATAATGGTGGTAATTATATTACCATTGTATTTTGGGGGCAGGGCATGTGTCTTTCTTTTCTCTTTGGAGAAGCATCTAAATTGTCATATGGCTGCTTATCATGAGGCTTATCTTTTCTCTAGCTTTGCCTCCTTCTTAGCCCCATTTAGTTGGGGTTGGTTCTCTGAATCCTTTATACTGGGGTTAACCCCATGCCAGATCCTGGGCCAGATGGGAAAGAGATATACTCTTCACTGCAGCCAAAAGCATCACCATGGCTGTCACAGGTTGCTGGCATAGGCTAGATGTCTTGGTTTTCCTAGTTGTGAGTCCAAGTAGCAATGTAGGTGTGTTTGTAAAAAATGTCAGATGGAACTGAGTCCACTTGGCACATGGACGTTCCACTCCTTTGATCCTTGCCTGGTTTGCTCTGAGCTTGAATATAGAAGCTCTTGGAAAAAAGTCAGCAGTGCTGTGATTAAGTCTCACCAGAAACAGTTTAAAAATAAGGAGATGGGGGAGGGCAACAAGAATTTACAGAGTGAAAAATAATCCTCAATTGGCAAAGATCTCTGGAAACTAAGAAACTTTCTAAACTAGCTTGAACTTTCAGTATTCTCTATCTTGGTTCTGTCTCCTTTAGCACAGTTGGTTATCTCGGCAGTCTCTTCCCATTTTTCTCCTTGGAATGTTTCTATACACGCCTTGGGGAATGCTGGATGTTGTTCATACTTTTTGTTTCCCCTTTTTCTAATAAAGAAACACTGTCACGAAAACAACTCTTCCATAAATAAAAGAATATTTACCTGTTTTTCACCTATTAGATGTAACAGCTCAGATGCATTTTTGGAAAATGCTTGAAACACTTCCTGATTTTTCACCACATGAGCAGAAGTGAATGGAATCTGTGTTAATTCTTTTTTTTTTGTTTTTCCACCAAAATAGATTAAAAGTGTATTTGAAAGACTACCTGGATACAAAAACATCCATATCCTGGATTACAGGTAAAAAGATATTGATGCATATATGATGATTGAACATGTAGGATGATGCAATGAGCTGACCCGATGCTTGGCAGGACGTCAGGCGTGTGTGTGAGAACTCCTAGGATGTATTACCCAAGTGTTCTCATATTTGGTACCTCTATATATGCAGCTGAAATGGAAATGCAGAACTTTTTGTCCTTCTGGCATCCTCAAGAGAATCTCACGTGAAATGTTTGCTGTGATTTTAAGACAAGGCATTCTTGTTCAAGATTCTATCTTAAAATTAAAAGAAATGTTTGTATCTGCTACTTCTAATATGTCCAAGTATTAAACAAGGAAGGACACAGAAATCTTTTTAGAAAAATGTTGTGTATTTAGATTTTTTTCAAGTTACTAATGTTAATTTGGGATTGCTCTAAAGGTTAGTGTTTAGGATATGTAAAGGTCTATCTCCCTTGGATCAAAAAAAAAAAAAAAAGGGGGGGACAGTTTGATAAATTAGATGGAATGTTTTAACTCTCTGTATTCTTAAAAATATATTTTTAAAGACCTGATTCCCTCAAATCCATTTGTGCTTTGGAGTGACATTTAAAATTAATTTGTTAAGTTAATGCATAAAATGTCTGACTTTTGGAGTACAGGGCTCACAACCTGATTTTTCTTGAATGGACTGGATATAACTTTTAGAATCTAATGAGTGTGTTTATTAGTTAATCTAAATTGGGTTTTCTTTGAAACTGTAAGCTGTATTTCTTAGAATTTATTGCCTGGGGTATTTTAACTAGCAGACATGTAGGTAACAAAGCAGCTGTAATGAGAGAGGTCTTGTGGTTGGAACTCTAGGCTACATCCAGTTTTCAGCCTGGAAGGTGGAACCCTAGGCTACGTCCAGTTTTCAGCCTGGAAGGTAGCATAACCTTCCATCTTGGTATTTGCAGTCTAATAGGTTTGCAAGCACTTGCTTCATTTGAGAAGACAAATAAATGGCTTTGGTATTTCTGGTAAAGTCTGTTCTCTGCTGTGCATGAAAAAACCCTGTTGGTTGTAAGTTAAACCTTTAGGTAGAATAAGTGAGCCTTGATCTTCTTGGTACTGAAAGCAATTTAACTGCATTATTTACAATAATCTGAGATTGTATTGTAATCTGAGCTCTGCTCTGCTGATTCTTTGGGATCAATAGGAAATATCTCAGTTCAGTAAAAGCAGACAATTTGTTACATAGCTGAATAACCATGAATAACCATGCAACTTAAAAGGATTTTCCTGTGTGTGTTTTCAAATGGGTATGCCCTGTAGAACACCAAAGCAAACTTGTTAAAGTTTTAAGACTTAAAGGAAATTGTGACATTGATTTAACAGGTTTTCTGTTCTGTTTTGTTTTTATAATCAGCCCCTCTGAGGAAGAAAGGTAAAGACAACTTTTTTATAGATATTGTCATAATACAGATGGGAAAAAGATGTTTAGCTGGAAGGCATTGTTTTTGGGGATTTGTAGTTTTGTGTTCAGAGCAAGATAGTTATCTAACATAAATATTGTGAGAGAGAGTTGTACCAGAAACTGGAAGTAGCTGATCTGTTTCAATTAATGATAAATAATTTCCTTATTTAAGTCCTATTAAATAAAAAAACCCTCAGGAAAAATCATCCTAAACACAAGTCAGCTAGTGGGGTAACTTCTGTATAAGAAGTTTTCTTTTGTGAAGAAAACAAAATTGCTTATCAGTGGCTCAGAGTCTTCATACTTTGCAACAAAGTCTTGAATAGATATGGGATTATTATTATTACTGAAATTGTAGTAGATAAGAAACCCACAGTTCTCCAGCAAAGGCTGTTGGCTTAGCTTCAAGGCCGGAGGGGCTGCGTATCTTTGCAGAACCTTAATAAACGTTCCTTAGCAGAACATGGGATAAGTCTGCACTTATCATCAGACATATACAAATTAAGAATCAAGAATTTTCCTACTTAAGATATTAAGAATGTCACAAGACAGAAAAAAGAACTTTAGCCATAATTTACTAACTGTATTGATTTGTTCTGTGTGTATCTCAGAATAGCCAGTTTCCATGAACAAGTTTAAAGAGAATGAGCATTCTAATTTTTCAAGAAAGGTTAGAAACACAAATATCTTCACAAGTTATATGCAACTGTTCACAAGGGCTACGTTCCAGGCACCAGATGTTAGCCCTTGCCAGAAAGAGGATGGTGTTGTACTTATTAATTAGGAATTATGAATGACAGAACAGTTGCATTAAACCTAAATGTTACATTTGAGGAGCATATTCTGTTCCATCTTTGCTGTGTCTTTTCACTACTGCTGTTCTTTTTAATTTCCTCTGCTGACAGTCAGTGGCTGTGGTGAGCCTGTGGTGGGCTCACATCAATGACAGAGCCAGCAGCAAAACCCCAGGCTCCTGGGTTTAGTCAGTGTGTTTGCAGATTGTCTCTGTCGTAGCTGGTACTGGGGCTTTAAGGACTTCTCTGAACAGAGCCCTTGTTTTAGAAATCCATTCCAGCTCCATGGAATCAGGAAAACCTGAATTCAGAGTACATTTTTCTAATGCTTCATAGGTTACTTAATTTTCTTGCTGTGTTCTGTCTACAGCCAAAATGTGTTATATCTTCTAAACTTCCCTTGTTCTTATGCCCATTGTATGGTAAATCTGATTGCAGCCTAAGCTGTCATGTGGAAAAGGGCACCCAGGCCTATTCAGGAAAAGAAAATTAAGAAAATGAAGGAGAGTTAATATGAAAAAAAAACCCTAAACAGTACACAGATACAAAACTGAGTTATAGAATAGATTATCAAATGAGTCTAGATAAACTTTACCAATAAGATAAATTAAATACTATTCTGTTGCTATTAAAAACATTCTTTCAAGCAGGTTAACATTGCACAGTGACAGAGATTAGGGCTCTCACTTGCTACTCTAGGTTGGTACTATACACAATCTGTTTTTCCTCCCTATTTTCATACCTCAGAGCCGTTACTACTATTGGCATGACCTTAAAATCACCCCTCTCAACACTCTGTGCTGGTGGACCCACTAATGATGCTTGCAGAAAGCCAGTGTTTTTGTCTGCTTATGGTCTGTCTGCCATTCACTAGTAGAAATGAGACTGGGACCACACCAGATGTCAGTTTTGGGTAGCATTTCCCTTGAGAAGATTGTGAAAAGAATCAAGTAGTTTTTATTCATTATTTAAAGTCATGCATTTTTATATTAAAAAGGGCATTGATGAGGGCCCTTGTGAAAAAAAGTAGTGTTTGCTTGCTTAGGAAAACCTGGCATTTCTCATCTGTGTTCTTTCTCTTTGTACACCTGAAGTGGGGTGGAGGTTCACTACGCTGTCACATTTGATGGAAAAGCCATCAGCAATGCCACCTGGGACCTGATTAACCTTCATTCAAACAAGGTGGAGGACAACTCCTTCATGGGCATAGAGGATAATCCAACAGTTGTGTACACCATCAGTGATTTCCGAGATTATATTGCTGAGATCCTCCAGAAAAATGCTCTGCTTGAAAATGCTTCCATCTCTTTAGACCCAAACTCTCTTCAGCTTACTAATGGTGGGTATCAATTATGATGCATTGGTGTGCTACACATCTGACTTCTTATAAAAGAAATCTCAGATGAGTGAATTACTCAGCTGTCCTGTGAAAAAAATTAAACAGAACAAAACATGTTATAGCCTGTTTTGCTCTCATCTTAACCAGGCCAAGTCATTAGCAGTAGCATCCTAGTCTTCATCCATTAGCCTAGCCCCCCATTTTATTTTTAATTTTTATTTCGAAACTGAGATTTGTGGTGTGCAGTTTCAGTTATGCTTTCAAAAATTAATAGGAATAAAAGGGGGAAACATGGTTCACGTGGTGCACGTTGCATCAGGGTGACCTTTAACTTAGTAGCTGTGTTGGCCTTTGGCAGCACAAAGGAAATATCCAGATTATTGCTGAATATTCAATGATCCCACTAGAGGTGACGAAAGCGTGCTGTCACCCCTTTGTTCTCATCTTTCCCCTCCACTTCCTGTAAGTGATTTGGAGGCATTTCCAGAAACAAAATCTCTCTGGCAAGCTTTTTGAGAAGATTTTACTTACACATCTGAAATCAGAGGGAGTTTTTCAGTCAGTCTTCCAACACAGCTTCCTCACACTGTTACTGCAGCCTTTGGATCCCAAGTGTTTTTTTATTTCCACAGTGAAGGAAATACTGCACCCCACATCGGAAGACCCATCCTGGATTACTGAGCATCCAGTCGTGCTGGAGCGCCCGGAGTTTGATGTGAGTATGGTTCTGAGCACTGGCCTTTGAACACATTTGAACAACTTACTCCAGCAAGGTAGGATTGTTGCCAACAGCCAGGGCTTCTCTATCCTGTTCATACAGACAAGTACTAACAAAGGCATACCTCATATTGGAGTAAAAACTGGTGAAATCATCTTACTCTGATTGTAAACGTGTCTAAAGACATGACTCTTCCTTCCATGATACCACCTTTCTTTGAAAAGAAGAAATAGATGTAAATCCTAAAGATGGCTGTTGGAAGAGACAAAACACTAAGTTCTATAAGCTCCTTTTGTTACTTTATTTCTTTCAAAGAAAGTTCTCAATTTGGTTTTAAAATTATGTCCATCTTTCTAATATCAGCAGAGGAAAACAACTGGCACTGGTTTCTTTTTTTGTCCCTTGAAATTGTCATTGTGTCCTCTGACTACCTCTGGAATAATCCAAGACACAGACTAGAGTTCCATATTGGACAGGAGACTTGGTGTCCCTGACCATGTGTGTAGAAAGGGATTTTAAGCAAAGATACTGAGTTAGGTGCCAGCAATGCTAAGATCAAGTCAGTCAGTTCTGCCAACAGAGATATCTGAGTGCTGAATCATTGTCTGGGCAGTTGGTTTCTGCACTCCACTCTGTTCTGTAACACAGATGTGCTTTCAACAAGAAATGAGTTCAGATCATGCCCTAAAATCCAGGTCCATTTGTGCTGGATGATAGGTTCTCACTCAGTCCATCATGAGATAATGTTATGAATGCAGATAAATTTAATATTAGCCAACTTCTGGCATTTTTATGTGAGCAAAATTTGTTTTCACAGAATGCAAATATTGTTAGAAAGGACATAGGAAAAATGTCCTTATTTTCATGACAGTTTTTGCTGAATTTTAAAATCTAATAATTGATGTCTAAAATACAAATTCATGTGGATTTACCATAATGGATTAAATATGGTGTAGATAAACATGAATTTAAGTTAACTTTCAGAAAAGGGCTTTCTCTTTATTGGAGACATCTAACATGTTGTAGATTTTTATTTCAGTAAGACAATTCTGCCATTCTGTACTCTGACAGATGTGCAGGTAGGAAGATATTTTTGAGTAGTGGTAACTTTGCAATAGTGATTTTTAAACCAGTTTATGTGAATATCATTATGACAAAAAAGCTATGGAAGTTATATTTTTCTAATCATGGACTATGAATAAAGGCTTCTACGCCTTCAGTCAAAAACTCTGATTGTGTAAAAGGTACCAAATATATCCCCAAACCAGCTGTGTACAATCTGCAGTACACAGGTAATTTGCAAAGTAGCTTCAGATAAATATAAGAAAATCCTAAATATGCTTAAACAGTACACATTTGATCAATTGCTTCCACAGATGTCGAACCTTTATGGTTCAAGTAGATGCTCTCAAGTAGAACTGTTACCTATGGAAAAGAATTTTGCTGTAGTTTTCCCTAGGTGATTTGAGAATAAGCTGGATTTGAATGAGCATACCAATATCATAACATGGGACTGTCATGATTTCACCATCCAATTGCTAGTAGATGGTACTACTACTTCTTTTGAGTTTTGCAGCTCTCTTTAAAAGTAAAGCAAAAATCAGGTCTAGTTTTTGAAATCCATGTTTTCTCGTTGTTTGTGTTGCAACAGGTAGAATGCTCTGGCTTGAGGAATACAATGCCTTTCTGGCAGCAGAAAATGAAAAAATCAGGGAGAGGGGTTCTGTGTTTACAGCCATCTATCATATTTGTAAGCTTTTTACATTGATGAAAACCAGAACTAGCCAATATGATATTAAACTTGGTAGTATAATACATTGCCCTGTAACAAGAGTAATAATGTTAGTTGCCATAGGAGCATTTATCCACATTCAAATAAATGAAGTGCAATCCCTGGCAACTAAATGCTTACATTAAATAAATATTGAGGAGCGATTGCTGGTAGTCCTAATTCATTCCTTATGGAATTTATATGTGTAATTTATTTCTAATTTTGTACAATAACTCTTTTTACAGTTTTATTTATAGTGGTTAGTCTTGCCAAAAATAAAATTGCTGGAGCACATGTGTCTATGGTATATATACTTTTCAACTGATTGTTACCATGAAAATTAAAAAATTTGATGAGACTGTGGTGGAATTTTTAAAAGTGATCACTACATGCAAACAAGTAATTTAAGAAAAAAAAAAACCAAAACAAAATAACAAACCTTAACTGGCCTGCTTCCAAAGTATTAAATGCAGTTTGTATTAAGCTGAAAATTTAACTCACCCACATTTCAACCAGGAGTAAAATTTCAAATTGATTTGAAGTATTTGGATTCTTCCTGTTATTCCTGCTGGTCAAGCCATAGAAAGAGATTTGACAAAAAGGTGGGCTACAGAAATGATTACAGTGGTTTTGAACTGTAATATGTATTACAGAAACCTGTGTCCACTGTACGCTTAATTTCACTCATCACCATCGACCGTTTGTTAGCCCCTAGAAAATTGCTGCTTCTTGAAATTGCTTGGCAATTTTTCATACCCTACAGGGGTTTTGGTCCATGTCCCACTGCTGCACAGCATTTATATGTGGGCAGGCATCCATGTAAAGTACTAATTCCTGAGTTTTAGGCTATCAGCTTGCTTTTCTAGCCTTGACCAAATAACTTAATATCTTTATTGCCTTTTTCCAATATATTTACCTCATCAAACACCATAGGAGGAGATTAATATTCAAAGATGAAATATGCTAACTACTTTATAAGCCAATTAATGATTGGGATGTGGAATAGTAAGTAAACAGTGTAGAAATTGGAGATGTAACAACAAATTTTTTCACATTTCAAATAATTCACAAATTCATTCTGCATGCATATTGTTGTTCATCATTACTGCTGATAGATTTTTTTTTTTTCTGCACAGATATCTTGGCTTTGAGACTAAGTTATTCCAGGTTCTAAATGCTCTTCATTATGTTCTGGTCTTTTTTTGTTCTACTGAGTTCTCATACAAACTAAAATATATCAATAAATGATGACTGGGCATGCATCCATCGAAATTCAGTTTCTACACTGTTTCATGTATCATAGTAATTGAAATATCAGAATTACTGTATTAGTTGTGTGGCTGATGAATAATAGCTGTTAGAACATCATCATGTTTTAGGAAGGCAGACAACATTTATATTTGATTTAGTTGGAGATGGACAGATCCATTTTTTCAGCATAGGAAAGGATATAGGGTTGGATACAGATGGTAAATCTCTTAATACCCTAAGGGGTGGTGCACTCCAAACAATCTGAATGGCTCCTTTCCCTTTTTGAGGGACATGACTGGACATGACATTTGTCAGAAGGATGTGCATTTTGCATGTGTATTGCACAAGATTAGCAAGGGTCTACATTTGCCACTCGTCCTGCTGCTGTGCATTGCTCCCTCAGAGGCAGTAATCTGAGGCTTGGCCACTGCCTGCTGTTAACCCCTCCTGTGTTCAGCCCAATGCAGACAAGCAATGTTTCCTCTGTAATAGTAGAAATATTAATAGAGGCTTTATGTTCCAGGACAGCACCTTTTTGGCTGAACGTCCTTCTGCAGATGAGTCAACTGTCAGCAATGCCTTGCCCTTTGATTACACCAAACCAGATTCTACCTTGGACAGTGAGCAGTCCAGTGACAATGAAATCCAGCCAAGACCAGAGAACATTGACTATGAGGCTGGTTTGGCACCTGAAGCTCCACTTTCCTCAGAAGCTGAAGTAACTTCTTTGCCTGATGGGCAGAATTTAGAGACTTCTCATTTAGTCACCGTACCAGTGTTAGAGCATGATTCTATGGACTCTCTAGAATGGCTTCCAGCCCCCAGTTCTTTAGATGGTAAGTTAATGCCATTGACTGAAGCTCAAATTTGGATATGAATGTTTCCTGATACTCACCAAATAATAGTTCACTGAAATGAGTTTTCAGAAAAGTCTAAAAATCTTTCTCTGCCAGTCTTTACCTTTTGTGTGTACATGTATCCGAAAACTACATACCAAGGTAAAATGCTTGTAATAGCTAATAATGCCTGTTTCTCTCTTCTGGAAATGATACTTACATGGCATTGTTAAATAGCACAGAAGTAATTTTGTATGTCTTGAATTGGGCCATAGAATATCTGAATGAAAAGTGGGAGAGGTTCACAGGGATCCTTATGACTTTGGCATGCAAACAGCAGGATATATAATGGAAAATGTGGAACAGATAATAAAGTTAATGAAATTTGACACTTTTTATCATAATCAACATCTAATTGTCAATTTGTTTTCATTTTTAATGTTTGAAGATACTGGACTATCTGAAGAACTTTTGCCTTTAAGTCCTTCTCACCTTGTGCCTGAAGATTCTCCATCTACCGATGACTATGCAGTTCCTCTGCTTTCTGCACCAACAGTGGCCTCTTCATCAGTCGTGGAGACTGATATGAAGGAGAAGGAAGAAGTAATCCAAGGTAGTCCTGAGGGCAGTGACAGTGCAGACTCTGTGGAAGAAATTCATTTTCCCTTAGAAGTGCCCCCTATGGAAGACGAAACTGATATATTTCTTGGAGATAGAGTTGTATATGATGATGGGTCTGGTTCAGCTTTTGATGGTTCAGGAAAAGAAATGGAATCAAGTATCTGGCCTTGGGAAGAAGCAACCCTGGAACCAGTTTTCTACCCTGGTCCTGATAGCTGGCTTGAAGATGACAATGAGTCTTTGTTAACCAAAACTGAGGATATTCCTGAAGGCATGATTTTAGACTATATTCTTAACTCTGGGAATAAATTAGATTATGATCTTTCCAAAGATGAGAATGAAGGGATAGTCAATATAAAAGATTTCCCTGATGAGTCTGAAATATTTGTCTTTCCAGAGACTACAGCTCCGCAAGTACCTCTGTTACAGACAGAAGAGCCATCATCTGTGGAACCATCTACACAGACAGAAACACTGGGCATGTATGATTCCTCTTTTGTCATGCCAACTGGAGAGGCCCCTGTCTCACCACCATATACAGATCTGTCTGTGGAAGATAGTCTCCATACATCTACAGGGACTGTCAGTATGGAGCAACCTGAGGAGTCTAGCGTAGGCCAGAATATAATCCCTGAAGTAGTTGAACACCAAGGTGAAGACAGGGCAGTGGTAGAGGAGCTATTCACAGTGAAGCAGCCGGATGTAATGGAAGCTGCTACGATAGGACACTTGGACACAATCTCTTTGGAAACTATTGTGACTGCAGATCCTTCTGTGGTAAAGCCTGGTCCTTCCACAGAAGAGCAGCAAGCCCTAGATTCATCACTGGCAGACCAAGACACTCCTGGATCAGCAGCAAAGGAACCAGCTGGTGTCTGGCCTACTGACAAGGCACTAGAAACCTCCTTAGACCAGACAGTGCAGCCAGCAATCCCAGTGGCTACACAAGGTTCAGTTCCTTCTGTAATAGATCACAGCACTGTCCCAGAGGACTTTGCTGGTCAGGATAGTACAGACCATGACACACATACTTCCATGAGCTTCAGCACTGCTATGGATTATCCAACAGTGAGTGTAACAACAAGCACCATTGAGCTTCCATCCAATCTCCCTCCTGTGGGATCCATGCCGTCATTGTCTGTGGCTGCCTCAACAAAGCTGGGAGATGAAACAACAAGAGTCCTGGATGTTTCAGTAGACTTGGGCCGTGTTAGCACTGTCCACTTTTCTCCTGAGGAGACTGAGGAGGGAAGGAGAATGACTGAAAGCCACATGGAGCTAACAACTCGTGTCCAGTCCACAGAGATGGCCAGTGTGGCTTGGGCCACACATGAAACTCACTACAGTAGTACTGTCCCATCCCGAGCTCTAGTTGTGTTCTTCAGTCTTCGGGTTACCAACATGATGTTTTCAGAGGACCTGTTTAATAAAAACTCCCCTGAATACAAAGCCTTGGAGCAGCGATTCTTAGAACTGGTAAGAGTTCACTTCTGTGCTGAATGTCCATTACCAGATAGACGAAAACTGCTGGTAAATTATATTTAGGCATCTCTCTTTTGCAGAGAGCAATTTAATACTGGTGTCTACACATCAGATTTCTGTCCCTCGGGGGGAAAAGTCTATCTGGAAATGGGTGGTGGGATGCTGTTCATCTTTTATTCAGATAATAGTCTCTCTAAAGGAGAACTCCTTAGCATCATGGACCAGCTGATCTGCTGGTGTCAATAAATATAGCACTGTAGCTGAAGTCACTGCCACAGGCCCCCTGCTTGCTTCCAGAGTGCTCTGTGTTAAGTATATGGGGAGAAAGAGGTAAGAAAACCTGGGGGTGTGAGCAGATAGCTTCTGCGACAACATTCAACCTGTCCTAAGTAAGAGGTAGCTCAGGGAATTAAGCTGTTCCTAACCTGGCTGGTAACTTCGAAAGCCTCAGAGGAGTTACATAGCAACAACTGCCAAATTTTAAATGGGAAATTCTCTTCTTCTGACTGAAACAAACATTCTGTTGTGGGAGATGAAGGGAGCAAAGCAGAGAGAGGGAAGGGGGAACATGCTTGAAGGAAAAACCCTGTAAAATGGCAAGTATTCCAGGTACTTAGATCGAGGGAGAACACATGTCCTGAGAACTGTTTCTGAATTGTAGATTTTTAGAAGCTCCTTGCAGATTGGTATACTCTTAATAACTGCCTGAAGTACTCAGGCTCCTGGCAGGCTGCCAGCACAGACCTCAACCGGGTAAAGGTTAATGCCCTTGATGTAGGATTTGGATAAAGTCATTCAGACTCTGTCGGCTGCAGTAACAGGGCAACTGGCTTGAGTAGAGAGAGACTCAAAGATTCAGGTTTTCTGTCATATACCCTGTGTTGCAGCTGGTGCCCTATCTTCAGTCAAATCTGACGGGATTCCAGAATCTGGAAATCCTGAACTTCAGAAATGGCAGCATTGTGGTGAACAGTCGAATGAAATTTGCCAAACCTGTGCCTCGGAATGTCACCAATGCTGTGTACATGATCCTGGAAGATTTCTGCAACACTGCATATCACACCATGAACCTGGCCATTGATAAATACTCCCTGGATGTGGAATCAGGTAAGGATATCAGGGAAATGCAGCTTAAAGCAAGGGATCCAGAAAAATTTCTGGTTTAACAGCTAAGGATCCCAATAGCTCAGAGGCTGTCCTCTGCTTTTCACAGGCTGGCCTTTAGAAAAACAGTCTTTCATACAGTAAAAACAAACAAATGAAAATCTGCTCTGGGACTAAAGAGATGAAAGTCAAAGTGGACCCAGACAGAGAAAGCTGTATGGGGTCCCTATAGATTTATGGAGAAAAATTAACTCATGGAATACTCTGTATAATGCCCCTGTATTTGACCTGGGGAGTTGGGAAGCAGACGGCTCAAGGAGAACAGTGGTGTCCATCTCTCGTGTGCTCACTTCTGTGTGTGGTTTGAACTTACTCCACCTGGTTATTCCCACAGATGGTAGCCAGTTTACCTGCCAGCTGGGCATCTGCACAGGTAACAGTTGCTGCCTCATGCTTGGGGTAAGGTCTTGGTTGCACCAAAAAGTGACAGGGCCCTCTTGCTTCACTCCTCTGATACAGGGAGAAGGTTTGTTTTGGTTTTTTCCCCTGTCCAAGTTAGCCAGTAGTTTACTATATAAGCAACCCGGATATATCTCCTGTTTTAAGGTTAGAGAAAAATAAAAGTGCTGACCTCTTGGCATATGGTAACTGTTCTTCCCAGATAGATCTCTTTTAAAGATGGTCTAATTAGCATGGCAAATGTTCTGATATTGATTGTTTAGCTGTATGCCAGCCCCTTAAGCCTGATACAACTGAGATATCTTTAATGCTACAAGCTTGTGTTCCTTGCAGACAAAGAGGCAAATCCCCTCACAGCAGATGGTGAGTGCCTGACATCCCACTGCTCTTCCCCATATGCTGCCTAGGTTTTCCATAGCAAGAAATACTGGCGATCACCTGTGGTTTACTAATTTGTAAAACAGAGTTCCAGCAGACAGAAAATATGAGGTACTGTCTGTTCCACTATGAAAAAGATCACTTCGTATTTGCTTTTTTGGCTGTTTGTTGGGTGGTCATAGCTATGCCACTGGCATGTGTGGACAGAGGAATATTTGCTGGTGCTTGTTCACCTTAGCAGAACCTTTTGTTACTCAGGAAAGCTGCACACTGGATTTTTGTGGATTAACAGGAGACCATTAGAGAAGATGGCAGCCAGCACCTTGTTTCAGTTAGGGCTCTCCCCTTTCATTAACAGTTTTTGCTCTGTGTATTGTCAGGTGAGCAAGCAGATCCCTGCAAGTTCCAGGCCTGCAACGAGTTCTCTGAGTGCTTAGTAAATCGCTGGAGTGGGGAGGCTGAGTGTGTCTGCAACCCTGGCTACCTCAGCATCGATGGGCTGCCATGCAACAGCATTTGTGATCTGCAGCCAAACTTCTGCCTGAACGACGGCAAGTGTGACATAAGCCCCGGGCAAGGGGCCATCTGCAGGTAGGCCAGCCTGCTGCTGAAGTTGTGCTTCCTGGATGAAAACTCCTATCACCTCCTCTGTTGTAGCGTTCTATCAGATTTGTCCAAAATTCTGTACAATATTGTGCAACAAGGAGTAGATTGTGGTTATCATTCGTGTCGGGCTGCTCAGTGCAAGTCCCACTATTAACATTAGTTTTCCTATGTATATATCACAAATGAGACAGCAACAAATTAATAGAACAGAAACATCAGAAAATGAAACTAGCTAGGAATAATGCTTGTAATGGAACACACTCAGTTGTTCCAATCACTTTTATTGATTTTTGGGGAGAGAATTTACCTCCAGAGGTTTTCTCAAGTAGCAAAGTGTTTGATGGTGTCATGTCATTTATGAGAATTAATTCCATAACAGAAATGTATACCTGAACATCACATTGATTGCACATAAATGCATTAAATACAGTGCTTTTGGTCTGGAAAAAAGCATAACAGTAAATCATTGTACATTTGGGAAAAATCATATGGGTTCATAAAAGCATGAAGGAGCAGGCCCCAGATATTTTCTTCAAAAAAATAAAAAAGATACAGATGCATCTGAACAGGATTGCTGTATTTTGCAGGTACTCAAAAAGACTTTCTGCAAGACACAGACAAATTGGTGATGCCCCTGACATGGGACTTTACTTTTTTGCTTTTCAAACAATGTAACAGTATATTTTTAAAAAGAAAATGTACCTATCAACAAAAATTAAGAGAACCACCACAAAGAAGAGTATTACTACTAGTAGTTATTTGTTACTTCATGTGATTTTCTTTTTAAAAGTTTACCTAGAATTTCTCTAAAGTCAGTCTTAGATTGCTATCAGCTAACAGAAGAAATAAAAATGGTCCTAAAACTTTAAAATTGTATATATCACAGATGCATTATGCATTAAAACATTTGTGTGATAGTGTTAATCAGAAGCAGGTAACTATCTGAAACCAAGCATGTTCCAGCCAGTATTAATTAAAAACCTTTTGAAAAAATTGAAGTATTGTTTACTATTTTCAGAAATTGTTTCAGAAATTATGTGAGAAGAGTTAAGTTACTGTTTCTTATTAATAGGGTTCATTGCTGTGCATAGTCATAATAGATTACAATACTTTGAGTTCTTATAGAAAAAACTCCCAAACATATTATGCAAATATATTATTTTTACTGATAGATTTAAAGTTAATAATAACAACATTATAGTTCCTATGTTCTAAACAATATTAAGGCAGAAATGCTGAATACTCCTTCTGGCAACCATTCCAGAGATACAGTCTTGGACCTGCACTTCCCTCAAGTAATTTATTTTACGTATCTATTTAGCCTTTGTGAAGGTTGCAACACCAGGAACATTCTACTCAGCTAGCACACCCTCATTAGCATTTGCTTTACAAGATGATAAAGACAACTGCTTTCTACCTTTGCAGTGTTGATATGTCACATGCCAGCCTCAATCAAGGCAGGAGCTTTTCCTCAGTCTAAACACCTTCCAGTTTTAACATCTTACAGGGTACTGTAAATTTCATAAAGCACAGGCATTTTCCACCACAAGTTCATTACCCTTTTTGCTATTTTACCTACCTTTGTTCAATTCTGTCATTGGTGTGGTTCATCCTGGAGAAGAGAAGCCTCTTGGGAGACCTTTTGTGTGGTCTTTCAATATTTAAAGGGGGCTTACAAGAAAGGTGAGGACAAACTCTTATCAGGGTCTGTTGTGATAGCACAGGGTGTAATGGTTTTAAACTGGAAGAAGGTAGATTCAGACTATATATAAGGAAAAAAATTTTTTACCATGGTGGTGGTGAAACACTGGAACTGGTTGTCCAGAGAGATGGTAGATGCCCCAGCCTTGGATTGGATGGGGCTCTGAGCAACCTGATCTAGTTGAAGATGTCCCTGCTCTTTGCAGGGAAGTAGATGACCTTTAAAGTTCTCTCTCAACTCAAACTGTTTCATGATTATCTACCAAAAAGTATGTCAATAATAATAACAACAATAAAGAAAATTGGTGATTGGACAATGCCAAAATATTTACTCGGATGACTTAACTGAGGGCACATCATAACAGGAACTTAAGTACATGAACCAAAGCTTTTGCTGGTGTGTAATTTCCCTGTGTTTCTTTGTGGCAGGTGCCGTGTGGGAGAGAACTGGTGGTACAGAGGGGAGCACTGTGAGGAATACGTGTCTGAGCCGCTGGTTGTGGGTATCGCAATTGCTTCTGTGGCAGGATTCCTTCTTGTGGCATCTGCTGTCATCTTCTTTTTGGCAAGGACCCTTCGAGACCAGTACACAAAGAGTGATACTGGGGACTCCCAGGGGTAGGTGACACCATCTAATATTTTAAAACACATCAGCTACAATAAGGATAATTCTGTCCTAAGTCTTATATCACACAGTTTACGAGCAACAGGATGTACAGGCACCTCCAAATGCCAGGCTTCCTTAGTCTATCTGCTGCCCTTCCAGGCTGCAGAGAAGCTCACAGTCTGTTTATTGCTCCCCCAGGCAGGGTGACAGCCTCTCGTCCATTGAGAATGCAGTTAAATACAACCCCATGTATGAAAGTGATACGACTGGCTACAGCCATTATTACCGGAGATATCCGCAGCTAACGTCCTACAGTTCCACCAGTGCAGAGACATCCACAGACTACAGCAGTGAAGAGATCAGGCACATTTATGAAAACAGTGAGCTTACTAAGGAGGTAAATGACCTTGTTTTCATAGTGGCATGGGAAAGATCATGGAAACAGTAAGCTTATTCCACACTTCTAACCTCAGAGGTGGGCCCGATCTTTCCCCAGTGTCTATGCTCTAGATAAACAGGTTGCAGCTGCTGCAATTACTTAAAAGAAGACAGAAAAGCTTGCTTTCCCTGCTGGCCTTTAGAGAAAGTTATGGTTTGTTCTGACCTCTAATTTCACATAATAAAGGAGCAGATCCCTTAAGTAACTTCATGGGAGTTTGGGGAGGTTTGATGTATTATTTGACACAACATTTACCTTTTAAAGCCAACTATCTTTTGTAAGAGTAGTTGCACAGTGAAAAATTGGTACATCCAGGCCTTTTCACAGGGTGCTTTTTTTGGGGTGTTTTCTGATTGTTTTAAAAGTTTAAGTCTTTCCAAAACCTGCAAGTTAGATCACATCTTATTTCTTCCTGTATACACAGTATCCAAGGTTTACTCTAGAAGGCTAAAGAGAAGGGATTTACATCCCAGAACTAACCACAGATCCTTAAGCAACTCTGAGAGATGTGAGTTCAGTATGTAGCTGGGAGGCTGGTGGTAGGCCAAGTATCTCTGAGAGATAAATGGTTTTGTTAAAGCCTGTTGAAATGCTGCACTCTGTCCAAACCCTGGTTTTGTTTTAGAATTATTAGTGAATCCAAATGAAGTGCTTCAGTTAATTTTTTAAAAAAAAAATAGAAGAATTTTAATAAAGTATATAAAATAAAGAAGAATTTTAGCATTGGAGTGTCCAATTTCAAGCTCCACTCTTTGAAATAGCAACACATGGGAGCTTCCTTTCCCAAAACCCAGAAATCCGTTATTTCAGTAGCATTCTGATTTCTATTATGTACTTACAATCCTGTTTATTGTATTCTAGGAAATTCAGGACAGAATTCGAATTATAGAGCTCTACGCTAAAGACCGCCAGTTTGCAGAGTTTGTTAGGCAGCATCAAATGTGAGTGAAATGTCTTGTCTGCATAACTAACTGCTTTGATGTTTTGTCCTGTGGCCTTTACTATATTACTGCTTTATTTTTTAAGATTCTAGAAATGCTAGGACACCAGAGGCTAAGATTTCAATGTCATTTTTGAAGAGGTTCAACCCTTTTACAGTATTTAATAATCCCAGAAGTTCCGAGGGGAAAAAAAAAAAGACACAGAAGAGGAAACCCAGAGCTAATGGGTGTCAGAGCTCTAACATTGATTTAGGTCCTTAAAAGGACAGAATCCTATTCATTCTTCTGGTCTAATTCCCATTGCACAGTGCTTTGTTTAAAAACAGAAATTCTAGAAACCTAAAACAAAAATGCTAGTTTATCTTGCGTTCTCAAGGTTTGGCAACTAATCAACAGTGGACAGATCACTGGTACAGTCCTGTCTGGTATGGCAGGCACCAACTGTGACAGAAACTTTACAATTCCAAACAATTAATCAATCTGAGCTGTGTGCTTTGATGAAAGCAAAGCACAAAGAAGGTCCTCAAGGACTGAATTGTTTTGCCTACACACCCGTGTGAACTGTATTCCTGCTGTAGGAAGCAGCAAACCACAACTTGCTGAGTTATTTGAAAGATACTATAGGACAGTTCCTTGGCATCCTATTAAAAATATATACAGTAGCAAAAAAACTTGTGTTCCCAGATCTTGAGCAATATTTTTTTTAATTGAAAGGAACAGCAGTTCCTGGTTTTTTCCATGCCAGTTGTTCATTTTTTTCATCTTGAAAAGGATCAGTGTCTAAATTTTCCACAGCTGGAAAGTAGTAAGGGCTACCTTGTATAAGCCTTGAATCCAATGTTTGAAAGAGATGAACTTAATCTCTGCTTTTCTGTTTTTCATTTCAGGAAGCTGCTTTAAGAAAAAAAGAAAATGATAGAACACACATGGGAGATAAATGCTACCTTGCTGCCCCAGCAATGGACTCAGATGTAACTGCAAAGTTACTTATAGTCTTAACATTACATGGATGGATACAGATGTTTTCTAAATGAATGGCTAAAATGTACAGATGTCTGTTTATCTCAATTTCTTCTGGCTTTTCTCTGTAAAGTCATACTTTCAAGTGATGATCAGAAGTGGCTGAGTTTATGAAAGTTCATTTTTCTTTAACTTCAAAATGGACATTGAAAGATTTTGTATGCAAAGGCAAAACCAAAATCTCCTTGGATAAGACAAGATACATGCACAACCAAAATAAAATGCACATTGAAAATCCCTGCCTGGCATTTTATCCCCTCACTGGAGGTTCCAGTGGCAATTTTATGGCTATAAAACACTAGCAGAGGGAAATATTTGATTTACAAAGGAGTGAGTTGTAGGGGAGAACTAATTTGCTAGAGTTATGATAACATTATTTTAAAGCATTCACAAAATTTTAAAGCAGACAGAAACAAAACCTTACTGGAAAAGCTTTTCTTCTGTACAGATGCCTGATGTACATTTTCCCACCTGACATTAGCAAAGCAGAGGACAGCACCGAGCCTGCAGCGCCCTGAGGGCCCTGCCTGGAAATCAGCATCACCTCTGCCTGTCAGTGACCCCACAGGGAGCCTTGGCCAGGCAGGACTCTGCTTCTGCAGCACACTACAGTGGCTTTAAAGCCAGGATGGTTGGTTCTCCAGCTCATTCTGGCAGACACACAAGCTGGGGCACTGAAGGGCTTCTATCATACAAATGTTCTGTGAAGCTTAAGTGACTAGCATTGATTTTTACTTTTTTTTTTTTGTATGTAGACATTTTGTTTCATATTTTGTAAGTTAATTGCATTATTTATTGTGTGTTTCCTTCCCAGCTTGTTTTCAGAGTGGATTTAGTTGTTGAAATAGAAAGCTGAGTAGTTTTAATAATTAAATACTACACTGGCATTTTTGCCCCTTCTTTTATATCTATATTATAGTTAGTGTTTACTCAGTGTTGAATTCAGCCAATAATATTTGAAATTACTGAACTGGGCAATAGCCTGCCATGAGCTCCCTTTCAAAACCAGGTACTTAAGCCCATGCACATTTGGTAGATGTCAGCACTTTCCTGTGGGGAAGGGAAAAACTGAAATTATATTTAGCTTATTGCAAATCAGCATAGAATTCCTTAAACAGAAGAAGTCAGCCTGAAGCATTTTGAAATAGCTGAATTGAGATGGGGACTTCCAAGTAAAGAAAAGGAATTTTATCTTCAAGTTACAAAGACAGTTCTGACTATATGTTAAGCTGTGTTGGGGCTCTGTTCAGTCACCCAAAGTCTCATGTTTAAGTCATTAACAGAGCTGTCAGAGTTAGGGCACCAATTACAATCACATTAGCTTGTGCTAGCAAAAAAGGCCAAGTGATTTATTTCTACATCTGTAGTTCTTGGCCCACGTGTGCCAACAGCCACCTGATACTTTCTAGAGTTAAAGTGATAGTGAGAAATACTTGATTGCCTTTAGGCAGCCTAGCTAAACAACAGAGTATTTCAATGCAATTTTTCTACGTGTCCTGGAGAACCCCACTGGATCACTTGTGTAGTACTTTCTTGCCTTGAGTGGCAGGGGATGGGTATCAGAGCCACACATCTGTCAAAGAAATGCTTATATAAACCACTGAAAGCCAAATAATGCCAGACAACAGGAAATTATATGGTGCTGCTGAACATTGTGACCAGAGGTTATGAGACAGAGGCCCCATGCTACTGCCCAGCCCACAGGCTGTCAGAGCAGCTGGTCCAGAGTTTCTGAGGCACAGCCCACTCTTGTGGCCCTGCAGCAGCACAGCTGAGCCACCCCATAACACCAGGGCCTGTGATCAGAGCAGAGAATTGCTGGGCTCAGGGTGGGCAGCAGCTTGGGACTTTTTTCTGTGCAGCTCAGCTGCCCGCTCTGGGAGATTTGGTGCTGCTCCTGCTGGGTGCAGCAGAGGATGGCAGCTGGGATCACAGAGGTTTTCAAGGTATTCTGCTCTGCACAAGCTGAGATGAGGCTTGGTTTCACTGAGTATGAGGCATTTCAGTGAATATACAGTGATATTTTCTTTGTGTGCGTGTGTATACTTATGAACATGATAGTATCTTTTCACTACAATAAAAAATTATTTCCAAAATATTTTTTCTATAACATTCATTAGAGACTATGAGTTTGATATGGAGAAGGCATCTTAGCCATGAGCATTTGTGTGTGTAGGATCAGAAAGTTTTGTTTTACCAGAGTTGGCTAAGCTGTTAAACTCCTTTGCTAACAAAAGTGCCAAATATATCTCATTAACACTTGCAAGGTTATAGTCTGAAAATTCATGCTGGAAAGCACATACCTGAGTGCTTTGCTTTCAGTTAAACTCTTTTGAAGATGTTTCGTCCTTAATCAAAAAGCCAAGAACTTTAATAAAGGATTGACTTTCTTTGACACTTTCCTAATCCAAAGATAAAGAACTCTAAATATCCTCATTAAAAAAAAACCCAAACGAACAAAAAAGCCAACCAGCTCCGTGTACAAATCTATCACTCTATTATCAGTTAGCATGTGCTTTTTCACTTCATAAAAGAAAAAGTGCAGGTGTGAATGACTTGGCTTAATTTAAGAGCATGGAAAAAAGCAGATATTGTTTACTAAATGCTCACAGGTCTATCAGCATCTGTGGCTCCCCTCAAGGCTGGAAACACAGAAGAAAATGAGGTCCCCCAGGATGCTGCCAGCTGCCCCTTTAACAGAGGATCTCAAACACACAGCAGCCCAGGCTGGATCTCTCAAGGCCTCACTTTCAAATCTCAAGGCACCAATCCACAGGTAGAATTCTACCAGGGCCAGAAATTCTATCAGAAAACAAGTGTTCAGAGCTGCAAGACTATCAGCATTTCAGGAATTGTGTACTTGTCTTGTATTTGCTTTTTTGCAAAGCAGAGAGCCTTGCCCAGCAAGAAGCTAGAAGATACCAAGTAACTGGGTCTCTATTCCATGAGGCCCCAGACTGTGAGCTTCACCTACTGCTGGGTAACAGTTCAGTTCCAGAAAACAGGCTTTTTCAGGTTGTCAGAGACAGCTGAAAATACACATTTCTCCTATCTCTTCCAAACCAAAGAAGTGCGTGAATAAACTTTTTAGGTTTTAAGAACTTACAGCTTAAATGTTAGAATGAAAAAAGCCTTTAATAATCAAGACTTTCTTTCACATTTCTCATCAGGCCTGCTGGAATTGGCCCTTATTCCGAAGGGCTGCAGGAGTGTGAGAGGACTTTGAGCCCTCTGCCACATGGATTCTGTGAAGAGAGGCACGCAAAGGAGTCAGAGCTCCTGCACAGGCAGAGTCATCTCATCCGATAAAACAAAAAGCAAAGATACTCACCAATACAAATTTTGCTGTCTATTAAGCATTGTAGGACAGACACAGACAGACTCTACACAGCACAGGAAATGGGTCAGGGCATTGTTACTGTTTTAAGTATTAGTAGAAAACTCACAGGACTTCTGTGGTGCTTGGTTTATTTGAGGAGTTCTACAACACCAGCAGCATTTCTGTTTTATCCTTCAACTACCTGATCCAGTTTGGGAACAGATGCATCATCTTCTACATAACATTGATCCATTTGCTTTGGTTTCACAACTGAAAAAAATTCCAAACCTATTCCTGGGCCAGGATTTTTTTCATTTGTCAGACTAAGTGGGAAAGTTTTGGTTTTGCCATATTTACCACTCATTGGCTCTCCTATTCCAAGCTGTTAATGCCCCCCAGGAATTTTCATTGAGTTCCTGTCCTCTTGGACTCTTGTTTGTGCTGCTACTCAGCCTCCTTGCTGGTCACCCACCACACTGAGCAGTGCAGGCAGCTCTGCTTGGGGGATGGCAGCAGGTTGCAGGAATAAAATGTCATCTGGCCTAAGGTGCTACAGCTGTTATGAGCCTGTGCTTTTTGTTTTCCTGTGCTTCCAGTTAAACACTGAAGTAGATTCCAACTCTTAGTTGTTTCAGAGTAAGAAATACCCTCAATACTAGAATTTTGTGAGACAGATGCCAATTTATATTTTTAAAAAATCAATTCTACCATCAGCATATCTAAGGATTATGTTTCTGTACAAAATATAGAAGTTGGAGTAAACTACACTTAAAACCTGACCTTTTAGAAAGGGACACTGGCCCCAGTTCTCATTTATACAACTGCACTAACAAAATATGACTATCTGTCTTGAATCATTGGAGGTTTAAATGTTGTTCAAAAAATCTATTAAGCACAAATTAGAGTTGGTGTTAATGAGGCTTGCAGTTGCATCTCCACAGCTGATTACGAGATGGGGAAACCATGCCTTTCTGGAAAGGCTGACATAGCTTGAACAGAAATGAAAATGGGAATAATAAAGGATATGGCTATACATCAAGACTTTATGTAGTAGCATGAGCATGTGGTTGGATAAAAGAGAGTAAGTGAAAAAGTAGATTTTCAGGGGTGAGCTTACAAGCAATCTAAAGTGTGAAAGATTTCCATTTACTCACAGGAGACAGTTACCAGGAAATTCACTCAGCCCCACCTCACTGGAAGGATTACACAGTGATTATATGATTCCTTGCCTCAGAAAGGGAGGGGGATGCAAAACACTTCCAGCAGTGGCACAGGATTTGTCTCCTACTGTGACCCACAGGTAACTGACTGCAGTTAATTGTTCTTTGATCCCATCATCTGCTCAGTAAAGCAGTGGCTTTTCTTCCCTAGTTTCACATGGAAAGATCAGAACGTTTTGATCCAAAAGAATGCTTTATACAGTCCTCCAGTAAACCAGAGACTGCTGCACAGCTCTTTCTTTTTCATTTTTTGTCCTTTATTATTTAAAGTTTTGAATTAAAAATTAATTCAAAACCACCAGAAACAACAACAACAATGACAACAAAAATCAGCAAAACCTTCCCACACCTATTTTTAGTGTTTGTTTTTTACCTGCCTCCACTTAGGCATGGATGCATACCCACAGCCACAGTGAGAAGGCAGCATGGTCTACAGAGCTCCTCCATATGGAGTTCTCACTTTGCTCTTCTTCCCACCACAGCAACATTTATAAAGTCAGCTTGTGACTATCTGTTAAAAAACCCATCAAGTTTCAAAAACAATTCCACACTGGAATGTCCACCCAAGGCTGGCAGGGAATGTGAATGGGAGCCTCATAAACACAGAGACTGACCTTTCAGGAGACTTAAACCTTTGGCATTATGCAGACAGCTCCTGATGGGACATGCCTAATACAACACTGAATACACCAAGCTAACAAAAGCAGAAGCAGTGGGTAAATATTTTGGGGTTATCTCTAAGAACACTGATGACACCACGGACATTTTTTGAAAAGCAAAGTACATGAGAGCTTTTCACTTATCTGCCATAAGTGAAAAGCTCATAAAAGAAAGGAAGTAGAAGCTGCTGGTAAGGTGCTCAAAGCAGAGAACCAGTCCACAGTTTGCAGGCAGACCAAACCAGTCTCTAAAAAGGGATCATTTAGCCTGGAAAGATGGAATAAAGTCAAGCAAACAAAGTAAACAAAGAAGTTTTATTTTAAGGGGGTTTTCTCCCTACATAAGGAAGAGGAGAAACATCCCATAATCATTATGATTTGATAAACCTTCAAGTCAATAAGCTGCTTTTTTTCATTATCCTTAATATTGCTTTGCAAAGGGGAGGGCAGAACTCTGAGCATTTTGCCCAGTCAGGCCCTCTGCAGCCTGCTGCTGCCACACCCAGAGAAAAGCAGGGAGGAAGGATTAAGTGTGCTGTGTGCATCTATCCTTGGAGGTTACCTGGAAAATTTTACTCCTGAAATATTAGTGAGGGATGTGCACGACCTGGTAGAGCAGAGGTTCTGCAGCTTCACTGCTCAGCATCTACGGAAGAACTGTCTTGTACCAAGTACTCTCAGCTGTCTGTGAACAAACTTGTAAACCATGCACTGTTCCTCTCCAGATGGAGCACTGCAGCACCACTTTCCATGATATAAAAACCTGATTAGCTGTGATGACCAGTATGTTTCATAAGCACTTAACAAAACTTCCCACTCTTTAATTACTTACGTGCAAAAAGCAGGTGATTTTATAACATGAGAAACTTGGTCATGGGGGAAAAAACCCACAAGACAACCCAACAAAAAATAGGAGAGCTGTTCAGCCCTGTAATACAGAAAACCAAAGATGAGAATTCTCCAACACTTGTGTGAACCTCTCTTAACGAACATTTCTTAAACCAGCTGTAGTTAACTAAGCCTCCTGACATACAGTGGTTGTGCCCTGTCCCTGTTATGCTCTGGGAAATGAGAAATCTGAAATTTAGCAAAGATCAGTCATCAGAGGACATGTTCAGGGACCAAATTTGAAAATCAGAAGTATTTATCCAGCTTTAAATGAAAGATCATGCAAAGTCCCACATAAAATGAATGCTGAAAAACAGAACTGGTAGAGCAAAATGCCATTATTTTCTCTGTCTTTGGCTGCATTTTCTAAGACCATCAGCTGTCTCACACATCTGGGATTATTTGATCATTTCAGGATATCTGCTGATCTCCAGTGTGCTTGCCTCAAAACCCTACCACTCTGAGCTTTATTCCCTTTACTTAGTATCAAAGAGCTTCAGCTTGGAAAGGCCTAATCAAAACTTTGTTCCAATTAAAGAAGCAGCAGCCCACTAGCAACAGCAATACTAACTGCTCTACATCCATACCAACTGGATCCCACTTTGGAGTGCTTTTGAGTCTGGGAGGAAGGAGCAAAAGATGGGGAGAAAAACAGACAAAAGACAAAGCTTGGCTACAGTCTGAGCCAGCAAGAACAGCTCAGACACAAGCCTATGTGAAACTGTAGAAACAGAAAGAAGTCTCATCCACCTGTGTTTATAGGGTTTTTCCAAGGGCAAGACAAAGAACTGATATCAGCCTACTCCAGTTAAATGGTTATGGGTTGATTCCAGCTGATTAAATCTCATTTGCATCTGCCTTCAAAATACCATATGGACAAACATGGTTCTCCTGAGCATCAGCAAGAAAGACCAAAACAACCACAGCCTACCAAGCAAGTGTCAGCTCAGTAAAGTTGCCATAAAATATGCAGACCACAAACAGTTGATGTCATTCTAAGAGGGAAGAGTGCCAGCTTAGCTTGGGTTCAATGGTCTAGAGATAAAGGTGCAGGGAAGCACAGACTGAAGTTCAGTGAAGTCTAACTTGCCCTCTTGGGTAAGCTACATGGACTATAAGGTTGCTCGGGTTGCTGCCAGACTAGGGGACCTCACAGAACACACAAGTGATGGTTTGATCAGTGCTGATCTGCTGCCTAATCAGCAACTGAGCTCTGGAAAAGCAGGTTGGCTGCAGCTGGCAATTGCTGGTCCAGAAAGAACCATCCCATGGGGCAGCCCACATCACCCATGTCATTTCACCTGCACTGGCAGGAGGTGTCCTCTCAGCAAGATCCCTATCCATGCCTTCCCGTGGGTAGGGAGGCCAAGCTCACTCCCCAGTGATGACAGGGCAGTTCAGTTTGGCCAAGAAGGGGTGCCCTGGCTTTGGTGGGTACTCACTTCTGGCCCACATAGCACTGTGCTGGTTCTCCAAATGGCACAGGCTGGAAGTACCGGGCACTATTCACTGCCAAGGGTGGAAACACTGCAGCTGCCAAACAGACATTTTCCAGTGTCTCCTGAGCAGACAGAACCACGAAGACAAAAAGTGTTCTCTGGTTTCAGGGTCTGACAGTTCACCTCATTGCTTATTATGGAAAGTGGTTTCATGACTGACTTCTCTGCAGAAGACATCAACTACTGGTACAGCCTTTGCATCTTAAAGGAAGACTGAATAAATGCAGACCTATTCCAACTGTCAGCATAGGGTTTGTCATCTTGCTTTGAAATTCTGTATTTAAATTATGCTAGAAATCTTATGCCTATCACTTTTAAAAAGCAACCTGTTAACTCAGATATCGACACATTACTGAGAAATCTGCCACAAGGTGTTTCTAGAGTCAGTGTGTTGTAGTCAGGGTGCTTTCTGCAGAAAGTTGGCTGAACACCACCCTGGACACTTACTAGGTTGAAGAACAGCCAGCCATTCAAAAAAAACCCTAAGTTTGTCCTAGAATTTATCATTGCCCAGTCTTGAAAAATTACGACCTAAGGTAAACTCTTTCAACACTAATCCTTTCCTTCCTACCTCCCTCCAAAACTGCTATCTACCCAGGCAGTCATCAAGGTCCGATCTTTAACTGTGTCTTCAAAAAGCTCTGCTCCCAGAACCTCAGAACAGTCTCATCCCAGTCTAGTAGATCCTTGCCAGCAGTGACACTAAGCACCATTGCTCACAGGAAAACATTTTTTGGTAGTAATAATTAGCTATTATCCACTGGAACACATATCACTTCCCAAGTTATCACACTTAGCTGCAGTTTGTCTCTCTGCTGGGGTTGCTGGTGGCAGTCCACATCCACTGCAGACTGCAATGATACGACCAACTCATTTCACATAAACCACCAAATCACTATCCAAGGACAAATGATTTTCTAGTTGGCACTGAATCTCAGGAACACTCAAAACCCTGTATACTCTAGGTTACACTTAATCTGACCATTACCCACACAAATAAGTATGGACTTAAATAAATAAGTATGAAAGGAAGATGTCAACACTAAAAGGTGTTGAAAATTACTTTAGAAATAAGGAACACTTTGGAGATTAACAGTAACATATGGTACCTTTCACCTCCAATTTACTGGTACAAATCCAGCTAGAGAGGTATGGATAAAAAACCTTTACCATCTGGTGACTTATTACTCTATGGAAAATAAACAGTTGTTTATATCTCACACACACAAAATCCACCACCACAATTGGAAGTCTTGTTGGCTTTCTCAGTATACAGATAAAAGAGAGGTAGAACACTCTTCTCCCAGTATAACCAGTCTATTTAACTGAGAACTGAGGACAGCTTAATGCCAAATAATACTACCATCCAATACCAGAAATTAAAATATGATCTACCATATTTTATTCCCTTTATTAGGGAACAAGATAATTTATGGCTTTCAACCCAAAATCTCATATACTCCTTTCCTCCAATACAATCACTCAAGGCAGAAGGTGTAACAATATTCTCCTTTTCTAAAAGCTTTATCTAACTTCTTAAATCATTGCTGCTATAGCAGTGCTACTTTACAATAATTCACATTTATCAGCTCTCATATCACACATAACAAGGAAGCCTGAAGTATTCAGCTTCCATACCTCTGTGAGTTCTTTTGAACATTATGCCTTTTTATTCAAGGTGATTTTCATTCATTTTTACCATCCAAGTTCAAGGTACCTGGTTTGTTGGTAAATTTGCTCTCTCATGCTCCAGTTTCTCCCTATGAGTTGGAATTTTTTTTCTAAAAGAAATATCATTAGCATTGTAGGAAATATGCAAGAATTACTATCAGTTTTAAAATCAATAGCAACAGGTGCATAAATGTCCTCTGAACTTCCCGCAAATTTATTACTTGGAAATGTGGAAATCACTTTATATATATATATATATAGCAGAAGTTACTAGCTGTTTTCATATATCTAATCTTTCTTAGTGACATAAGGGAGCTTCTCTGAATAACTTGAAACTGGGATAGCCAGAAGATAATTTGCTTGCCTTCTTTAAAGCTCTATTTTTATCCCAGACCAAGCAGTGTGGTTTTGGCTAAGGCTGAGTGCAGCTACTTTCACATCATGTAAGGACCAGGAACACAAATCGCATCAGAGAAATCTCTTAAGTTTCCTTGGCAAATCTGCACCTGTTGTTTTGTAGCCTCTTAATGAAAAAACCCAGTAAGTGTTATTTCATTATCCCATGGACACTTTAAACACTACTGATCAAAGGCATGACAATACAAACTAGAGACTTTCTATTCTTTCTCCTTTGCCTGTTTTATCAGGATGATTAACATACACCAAATAAGACAAAGCTAAAAATAACCCAGAGGGATTGAGATCTGCCAGAAACACCATCTTACAAATCTTATTATATCTTTTCATACTCCAGTCACACGAGCTCCCTGGTCTGACCACCTGTGTCTGGACACACTGTCTGGCTCCCCAGGGAACATTTTCATGCATCTGATAACTTCTCCAGGTATCTTTGGGGTTTTATCCTTGCTCTGAGAAATGCACACATATTAAAATAAAGCATCAGTGACTACCTAGTCACCAAATATTTGGAGCCAAAAGTAGCCCTGTACAACAGAGAACAGTCTGCATTACTTCAAAGTGACCAAGCTCCAGGCCCTAGTTGAAACACACTGTGCACCCTGGTCTCTGTAATGACTTTTCCCTTCCAGTTGTTGCATCCCATTAATTATACAGATGCTAAACCACAGTGGAATTCCTGGGTGAATTAATGAGCAAAGTTGCTAGGGGTGCTCTTCTAAAGATGAAGTGCAATGCATGAAGAGTTACTCAAGAATTTCAAGGACCAGAAAATGCACAGGCCCAGATGCCTGCCATACCTGCATGGCCTGCTAGAAAGGCAACCCAGTTTAGGATTTTGTTGACACTTGTCCATATAAGATTTCCATCCACAGCCTTTGTGCTTCAGATTCTTCTATGTATTTGTGGCACAGACAGAAGGAAAGACTGCTTAATTTGAGCCTTGCTTTCAGATAGTGCTGACAAGTTTCCCGTCTCTCATCAAAACAAATGGCTTCTTTAAGGCTCTCTGTCAGCTGGTGCACTGCTCTAGCAAGTTTTCCAGGAGAAAAACAACAAAATAAATACAAAACCAGAACCAAAAAGCAACCATTTGACACATGTTTAAATACAATTACAAGCTGGCTGAAACTAGATGAAGTCCTAGAAAAACAATAAAGGGACAAAGTTTGCTTTGAAATGGACCACAAAACATCAACATAAGCTTGTGCTGTTCTACACAAAAGGTAAACCAGAAGAACAGGAGGTACTAGGGACTCGCTGTCACCCCCACAAAACCAGCTCAAACCAGAGTGCAGTGGTATTTGCAAGGCAAACCAGGTATTTAACTGGATGCAGTGTAAAACCAGGCCAAAGATCCCAAGAGGTGTCCAATTCACAGAGTCTAAGCCACCAGTGGTTTCCCACAATTTGCCTGGGACTATGCTTTCCAAAAGCCAGAAAAATGCTCTGAAAATCCACTGAGAATTCATGATTAGTGCATCTGCACATTGCAAACCCTCAGAAGCCTTGTGATCCATGTTGGAGCATACATCACCATAACCATGGATGCAGTAACACTCTTCTGGGGAAAGCCTAAACTCAGAGTTCAGACCTAGGTGCTAGTCACTGGATTTACATTTACAGTAATATACAAGGAGCAAGCTTCCTTACTGTCAGAGCAAGAATCAGCCTGTGGAACTACCCTGCTATGCCTTGTTAACTCTTTTAGCTCAGTCTCCACGTGCAGAGGGGGAATAAATAAATAAGTAAAATAAAACATCAAAAGCAGATTTAAAAAAAAATGACATGCAACTACTGTAGCAGACTTCAGTGTTATTAGATGTACTAGAAAACACTCAGAGAAGAAAGGGATGTGTGCTAAGACTGTATTATCTATTATTTTACCATTTTCTCCACCCCTGTTTCTCTTTTAGTTTCTGACTTTTTGCTCCTTTAATTTTCTTAATTTCTTCCACTTCTTAGCTGCATTTCTTATGGAATGGGTATAATATTTTATTTTCTCCTGTCATAAAATGGTACTTGAAGGAGTTGCACACTGAATGGCAGCTGATTTTCTCATGTGCTATCTTAGGTGTCTCAGCTTTCAACAATACTTTGTGTCCCCTTATATACAGTTGCCTTTCCTTGATCAGATTGTTATGCTCCAATATTGTTATTATCAATGAGCTAATAATTGAAAATAAGGACAAAAATGTGTCTGTCTTGCTATTCACCTGTAATAAGAGAAGCTGTCTGAAACTGGAGGCATCTTCATCTTACACACAAAGACATTTAACCATTTCCTGTGACCTGACAATGAACTTAGAAGAACTGGACAACAAATGAGAACTACTCAGGCACTGAAGCACACAGTGGTTCTGGAGGGGTTGCTCAGATTCTGGACTCACTTCCATTTGGAGTACTCAAACTCAAATACTCTTCCCTTCAGCTTTCTAAAATGGGACATTTTAGCTTCACTTCCAAGACAGAAATATGATGGCCACCCCTGAAGGAATCTGGCAGCAATACCTTTTAGCATGAGCATGTGTGTGGACTTCTTCCCTGTCCTCATCTATACCCCTGACTGAGCTGACCACACAAAACTGACACACTGCTTCAGCAATCACCATCCGTCCTCATCTGCTTTTGGCAATTCTGCTTTACATTCTGCACATGACTACCGTGATACAGATGAGCCTCAGGGTGCAGAAACACTTACATGAGACTGGGTTTGCTTAGCATAAAAATCACGATATCTGTGTAATAAAAAAGCCCAAAAAACATAACTTTGTACACACACAGAGCCACCCCAGCCAGCAAGTTTGCACTGAAACAAGTTTCTCTGAAACAAAGATGGAAGCCAGCACCAAAGGGAACAAAGCTCTTGAAAGTTAATGCATGCACAGTCTGCTAGAAGTTTTCTCAGTGACTCACATTCTTAACCCTGTTCAATTCTAAGGGGGCTTCTTCCCTCAAAAGTTGTGCCTACTTACACTACTCAAATGTAAATGTCACAAACTGTTCACAAAGGAAATAAGAAGTTTTGATTCATCTTTTATCAAATTATGGGTCCTGACCTGACTTTCACTTTTGCTTTTATTTCCAGACATTCTGTAATGGTTTTAAATTCAAAGTGGTCAAAAATAATCTTGGATTCCTCTTCTGTAACGATATCCTACTTGTGACACTGACCACAGCATTTTTTGTGTGGGTCTCATCTCCAGCCTGTGCCTGCTACTTCTTTCTTTGTAATTCTTTCTTCCTCATCAGCTTGACATTTTTTATTTCAGCCCTATCACCCCTGGCCTTTCTACACTCATCACATTTCCTCAGAGCTATTCAGTGTGCCACTATTTAGATAGTTACCCTAAGCAGTAGCTTCAATTACTCTTCCTTCACTTATCAAACATCCTCATAAGCTGGGAGCTCTACCAGGACTCATCCTCTGTCCCCAGGAACACACTTACCTCATCTTCCATTACACTGCTTCACTGTACTGCCATCCCATCCCACTTCGTGCTACCACCCTTTGCTGTCCCACTCTCTGGACTACCTCCAATGGAAAACTCTTGTCCACAACTGTCTGTGGAGATTCCCTGTCTTCCTTTTTGAAACACTTTCAATGATTGGGGTGACTGGGGTGATTTCCCACCCTGACTCCACAGACCTGTTTTCCCAGTAGGAAATCTACCCAATAGATGTATCCAATGAGTGTTGCTAACCTAAAAAATCCCACCAATTCAAACTTAAAAAACTAAGAAAAGGAAATTTAACTTCATTTTAATAACACAGAGAAGACTATCCCATTACCAGTTTTTTAATATAGCTATAAACACACCATTCTCATATTCTGAAATTACCTCCAGTCTTGTATATTTAGTTTACAGAATCATGTTCAATTTCCTCTGCTCTGGGCCACACTCCTAGCTGTCTTGGGGTTTCTATGTTATCCAAAGCACACTGCTAAGTTACTAAATATCTGGAAGTATGGAGCACCTACTTCCTCTTCAATAAAACCAAAAGAAGTACTCAGCTTTCTCAGACTAATGGTAGGCCAAATGATACTGATCTGTATGCCTTTTCCTCAATCTATTAATTGTTCTCCCCTGATAATTAGACAAGGATAATGTTAGTGCCTCATTTGAGTGCTGAAGAGGTAATTAAGCACTTGAGGAAGGTTCACACATAAACTGTACAAATGAATTGGAGTAAAAGAGCAAAACTAAAACCCAACCAACGCCATTAAATCTGGCCAATATTAGTCAGAGAAGCAAAGCTGAGAAACACCTCAAACCCTAATTGTGCAGAACAAATAAAGAGTCATGAAAGGCTGTATAACCCATAAACATTTATTACCTCTCCTCCAAGTTTTATGTGGTTCACCTCTTGTCTCACTAACCACACTGTCAGGGTCTCGCAAGCTGTCAAGTGGCATAAAGAGTAACAGTTGTCTTAAATTAAAATTGCATGCTGAACTAGCAGCACAAGGGCTCATTAGAGAGAATGAAGGAGAAAACCTGGCCAAACTTCTCTTCAATTTTCATTTATCTTTTAAGGACAATCAGGAGAGCAGATGGTCTATCATTCCTGCACAGCTTCTGAGTAAAGAAAGCTGATCCATTTATTTAATAGTCTTACCTCCTGTCAGTCCTGTCTTTGGCAAATGGCATATTGCAAGATTTCCCCTTATTACAAGACTGCTTTCCTGACAGGCTTGGAAAAATTTAAGCTTTCCTGTCAGTCAGATGAGTCCCTTTATCCCATTTGGCAACAAACCAGCAAGTCTGTAAAAATAGACTGCCATCTGACTAAGCAACTGAGAGACTGTAGGACATGCTGGAATGCAACCAACCCGAATGCTAGTTAATCAGCTGATGCCTTCCCAGCAACACCTTCTGGCTGCTCATAAAGCATAGGAGACTTCTTTCAATAGTGCACCTGAAAGAACATATTTAAAGTGGGCATTTGCTTCGTCTTCTTTGGTGTGAGGATGTGTGCATGTGTTTTTGTGGCTTCATGATTTTAAAGGAGGTGTTTTAACTTGAACCTTCCCCATGAGTTCTCTCTAGAAAATCTCATGGTATTTCCTTTTCACGTTTTGTGCTTCGGGACAAAAGGGAAGAATAACAGACTCAAACCCAAATATGGCTCAGAAGGCCTAAAAGGCTTCTACATCAAGACTGTTGGATGTAGTGCATACCAGTTCAGTGTACAATGACCATTGTTGGCTATTAGGCAGGCAGCAGACAGATATGGATCAATCTTTGTGAAAGTGACATATTTAGTAGTATTAAGAAGAGTGCTTTAGCATTATTGACAGAAAAATTTTCCATCTAAAATAAGTTAAACTTGCTCCATGCAAATCAATCACTAACACAAGAAAGAAAGAGTCAATAAAGTAACTGAAATGAAAGAAACTCCTCCTTCTCATATCTGCTTCACCAGTTCAGTCTAGAAGACTAAAAGAGGGTAATCTTGAATAAAGAAGTGTAAAGGACTTGCTGACATCAATCTATTCTATTATTTCAGGCTGAATAATAAAATGATTCTCCAGCTACCAAATTTAACAATTAATAATAATATCTGAGGAAATTTTGAGGCATGTATGAAAGCTCTGCCTTGCTATCTGAACTTCACATTTTGGATCACAGGGAAACACTCACCTGCCTTTCCAACACCCCCTAAATTAGGGTGTTTCCCACATCTGGCGTCCCTGGGTGGGCTCAAAACTGGGTGGGCAGCCAAAACCTTCACCAGAAAAGGGATCTTTCACCATTTGTGGCACCCACCGGCCAAACTACCATCAAGAGACCACTGAAAAACTTCAAAAGCAAAGTGCCAAGACCCAATCAACCTCAGAAGATCAAAGCAGCAGCACAGAAAAACCACCGGTAGTGCCAACTCAGAAACCCAAGACGGGACGGGATGAGATGAGGACCTAGGGCTGAGGAAATTGTCTGCCGTGACCTGCTGGGCAGCAAATGGAACCGACCACACTGAAACTGCGAGTGGCAGGGACCTACCTAGGTCTAGGTAGGCTGTACAGATCAAGAAACATGGGAGATCCCTTTCACAACAACTGAGCATTATTTCTGCTCTGGAAAATCTAATTTCTACCCCATGGGCATTTCTAGACATGTTATTATCTCCTGCTAGAGTTTTGCTAGAAACTATGCCCCAGAGAACAGCTGGAAACTCTCAGATGCTGCAAAAAATGAAGGCAGGCATAGCTGCCCTTGCACCTTCAAGCGCTGCATCGGGTCTAGTGACCACTGGTACTCCGACTGCACAGCAAGGGAGAGGTTTTCTCCCGGCTGAGGCAGAGGCAGGAGGAACGGTCACTGTGACTCAGTCGGAACAACCTCAATACCCAATTCCTGAAAACTTAAAATTACTTATGTTATAAATGTTCAAGCTGCCCAATTAGCTGATAAAAAAAACAAACTCAAAACAAAGTTAAATGTAACAGCAATTTTAATTGTAGCAACAATTTTAATTTAGCAGCCTAAATGTATAATAATAAATGTTACATTTTGGTTTCAATAATAGTGCGTGAGCAAAAAGGACCGCATGGGGGTACGGGGCCAGGACTTGGATCCTGCCCTGTGCCGATGAGACACCCCAAGATTAACCCTTTTATTCTTTCCATCTCCACCCATCTCCTCCCATTTTTGATTTGTAACTTTTCTTATCTCCGCCCATCATCATCTTTACTACGCATGCTCCACTATCCTCTTTTAGGGGGTCTCCCCACCTTTGGGGATCGTAGAGAGTAAGGCTCATCATCTTCCTCACGTGTCCTTTCAATGACTTCTTAGATTACACATACACATCAAGCTTGCATTATATAATCTGATACTATATTTGAATATTAAGGACATAAATTTCATATAATTAACAATTTTCTTGGAGTTCCCTCAAGTATTACCATGTTCCCGGCAGTTAATCTCAAATAATTGACAATTTTCTTGGAGTTCTCCCAAATCTCTAGTCTCCTGGATAAATTTAGCTAGTCTTATCATGGTGTCTTTCTGTTCTCCACTCTTCCCTGAACATCTGCAAAGAAAACGGGGGGCGGGGGCGAAACCCCTCCCACCTCAGCGTTCCCAGCGTTACATCTTAACTATCAATATTGATTACTATTTCACTTTATTACCACGAATCACACCTATTTATCACACTTATACACCCCCCAGAACAAGAGGATTGCGACAAGGCATTTTTTGAGGCTTGCCCCACTGCGCCATCGCAGACAGCACGGGAGCGAGCGGGACGAAAATTCCAACTCTACCTCCCCCCTCAAGGACAGCCCCAGATACCATAACCTGTATCTCAGGCGGCACCCAACCCCCAAAACTCAGCAAAACACAGCCGGAGCACGGCTCTGGCGGCGGCAGGACCGGGAGGAGCGGGGCTGGGGCAGCGCCTGCGCCGGCAAGCAAGGCGCCCGGGGGGCAGAGCCCGGGGGCAGCGCCAGTGCGGGAGCGCCTGCCAGCGCCTGTGCAGGAAGAAACAGCGAAGGAGGATGGCTCCAACCCGAGCCCGGAGGGGCGGGGGTTGGAGCGGCGCAGAGCCGCGTGGTGAGCGGAGAGGAGACAGCGGGACAGGGCCACGCCGAGCGGAGACCTGAGGGATGCGCGACAGACACCGGCTTGGCGGCGGCAGATGTGGGCACGGGTCCAGGAGGGGCGGGAACGGGGCAGGGACAGGGCGGAGGCTTCCCTCTAGGCGCCTCCCTCTCACAGCAAAGGGCGCCTCTCTCGTCCCCTGCCACCAGCGCCGGAGCGGCGGTGCAAATTCCCAGTGTTCGCCGGAACAGCGAACGGAGCAGATTTTCAGATCACAGCAGTTGATGCTTCAGCTTCAGCTCATCGTACGCCTGGTCCAAGGCTCTGGTTTTTAAAACAGTCACAGCAAAACCCTGAAACAAGTCATTCACAGTCCTTCCCATTCTCAAAAGATTTAATGAAGCAATCTTTCCTTCAGTTAAAAGTTTTGGAACTCTATTCTCGTCTGGAAACACACTTTCCCCAATCATTCCTTTCAGCAGAAGGTAGCCATTCCCTCCCCACATCCTCTGTACCCACTCCTCACATGTCTTTGCCAAGGCCACCTGCTGCATCCACGTTGGTTACAGCCATGGTTTTCCCTGAGTGTGCTTCAGATGAATTGTATCTCCCCCTGCCTCAAACAGGAGGGGGAGAGGTGCCTGGGATGCCAGTAACCCTTGGCTTAGAAGGGGCCGCATCTTGGCAAAATGTACAGTAATTGACTTCACTTTGCAGATCTATTTCTACAGGCTCATCCAGTGCAGCAAACTGGGCAGACACCAGAAAAAAAGCATTAAAGGAGAAAGACTTTGATATAGCAGATACAGAAAGTATCACATTGAATGAGGATTTGTATTCTACTTTTAGGCCTTGTTAAGTATGAGTTAAGTTTAAGATTAAGATTTACAAAGTTTAGTGATAATAGATTTATATTTTATTAATTTAAAGTTTTATTTCATGTAGGTTTTAAATTATCTCAGGTTTTGTTAAAAGCTGTTTTAGTGGGGTTTTTTTGTGTTTTATCTTAAAGTTATAAGTGCATAATAGTTTAAGAAAGTGTTATTTCAATTCTTTAAGATGATTAGTGGGTGATACATTGATTGCATGATATGAATTTATCATCTTTCTATGCTTATGGTTGACTTCTTATATGCTTTAGCATTTTTTTCTAATTATCTAAAAGACACGTCACTTCAAGATCCTGCCTTTTGTTTTCCAGTTGCCTAAGTATCTCATTATTATTAATAATAATTTTGTATTTTGAAGGTGTATTTGAAAAGAACAGGGCTTATGCCTTTATTAATATTCTGCTTTGCATTTAAAGAGTTTAGCTGGATGGGGGAAGCCCAACAAGGTTTGCCCACATTGTCATAGCAACCTGGAGAAACTAGAAGCTGCTCAGGACTGTCCCTGAAAAGCAGACCACACCTGCTGAGTCTTTGACCTCATGGGAACACCCAGAGGCTCTCTAGTTATGGCACCCTTTCTTTCCTATTTCCATACCAGTCCAGTTCTTTAGGTCATGGTGAGCCTTCAAATTAGGATCAAGGGGTGCATCTACTTCTTCTTCAGCCAGGGCATCATATGGTTCCCCCTTACTGTGTCCAGTTTTTTATTTTGGGGGTGTTTCTGTCCCAAAAATGTTCCCAAGATGCTGAGAGTCAGTTCTGTTTGCATATGCCTTCCTCTCTGTTCACTGTTTCTACCCCGCAGGGTAATTCCTGAAAGGTGTGTTGCCAGGCAACAAGGACAGGGCCATTAGTAGGTTGTTAACTTCTTTTAACATTCAAATGCAGGGGCCCCATACCAGCAGGGTGGCTGCTTGGTGGCGTGCGCTCCCCTCCCCACAGGCTCATGGGGACCCACCACCACCCTGTCCTGGGATGCGGCAACTTCTAGTAGGGGCAGGGCGGTCACTCCTCCCCGGCATGCCAGAGGTGCCAGAGCTTCCCCGCTGTCTTTTTCGGGACCACACCCGGTACTCCCCTTACCCAACAGTGAGACCAGCGGCTGCAGTGGCACCAGTGTCACCCACGGGCCACCCATGTCCCAGGGCTGTGGCCCCAGGGCCGCACCCGCTGGGAACTCCCTCCCACAACTGCGGCACCAGGGACACAGCCTGGCTACGTCACAGGGTCACGGCAACACCAGGGACAGACCCCGCGTCCACCGAGGATTCATTCATAACATATGGAGGTACATCACTCCAGTTTAGAGCTTGAATCCTGGCCAGACTCTTGACTCTATCTGGAGGGATGCTTTGTCAACAAACCCAGATGATTTCTGCACCAAAAACTAGATAGAAGTTATTTTGACTTGGTAATTTGACCTTACAAATATGACAGACAGCTGGACTGATCTTTGCAGTGAACCTGAGAACCTTGCCTGGGAAAGGATGTCCAGGTTCTCACTGGAAAGAGATTTTTCAGCTGTTTGTAGGCTCTGGGGGAATGACACAATATTTTAGTAACTGACAATCATTTGACTTCGTATATGTTATTGTTTACATTCATTAATTATGCTTGTCATTTGAAATATTCTTAATTGTTATATCCAAATTTGTTCCTAATTGTTTTCAGTTTAAATATGAGTTATGCATTTTTCCATCAAGGTAACTTTCTCTATGAACCTGGGGCAAAGAGCTTGCTTGTGTTTATAGATATGAAACCCAGGTGGATGCCAACAAAGACTGTGAAGAACAGATCAAGCACAGAAACATGCTGACAACTCCAAGAACAGAGAAGTGAGCACACAGATGTGAACCAGTGTCAAGACTTCAGTCATCTCTTTGTTCTACATGCAAAGACTCTGGGGCTTAGGTTTCCTTTTTCTGTGAGAAAAATATGGTATAATGTTGCAATTCAATTTTTTAGTGGGTTTGGTAGTAGACGAATGAGCAATCCCAGACAACATACCTCTAAAACTTTCAAGTTTGGATGGATGGTGTGTTCAATTTATTTGATCTTTCACCTAAGTGGAAGGAAATTTTAAAAATAGCTGTAATGTGGTATAGTATTGCAATTCAGTTTTTTTAATGAATTTGCCAGTGGACAAGTGGGCAATCCCAGACAACATCCCTCTAAAACTTTCAAGTTTGGATGGGTGATGTGTTCAGTTTGTTTGACCTTTCACCAAAGTGGAAGGAAATTTTAAAAATAGCTGTATATATTAATGGGCATTGTAGTTCCGTTGATGCTTGTGCCATGTGTACTTTGGTGTACTCGACAATCCATGGACAAAGTTGTCAAAGAGGTCTTTTCAGTTCAAACAGAAGGGGGAGATGTTGGAGTCCAGGGCACGGGGAAAATCCCTCGAGCTGCCCTGAGGGGTCCGAGACCCCAGCTGGGACCCCAGGAAAGTATTGCCTTTGACCTTAGTCCACGGGAAAAGCTTCATAGATGAACTAAAAGCAAGTTTTGAAATAAATAGTAGTTTAGTTTGTCACAGGGTGAAACTTTGTAGTTTTGGGGTTTTAGAATGGAGGTAGAGAAAGGCAAGGTAGAGGATTCTGGGTGGTGACCCATGTTCTCCCTCTCCTTCTCCTCCTCCATCTTCTGCTGTTGAGGCGGCACAGAGACATTGGTAGAATTATTCTGAGGTAGAAATTTTGTGCCTAGAATAAGTTGTAGTTATTGGCATAGAATTGTAAATATAGTACATATTAAGAGTTAATTGGCTCAAAGGTTCTTAAAAGGCCTTGAATTTTTTCCTTGTGGCCTGTCGCCATCCCTGTTTTCCAGCGTGCAAAGCCTGGGTTTCAGGCAGCATGCGAATTCCTAGATAAGACACAATAAAAAACCTTAAAGAAGACAAAAGCTGCAAGTTTCGCTCATCATTTTAAACCTTGACACCGGATATTGTGGGGTCCAAAAAAACGGATTTCCCATAGTTCACGTCTACTGCCCAAGGCCTGGCACTGGGCTTCTGCACGCTAATTTCCCAAAAAATTTCCGAACAGATCAAAATTTCCCCCAGGTCCAAGCTGCCACAAGTTGCAACCCTGCCTTCCCTTGCAGTGCCAAACGTCTCCTACAAACTGACATCAGGAACCTGGGGGGCTGCCTTGAGATTCCCAGAGAAAAGGGGCACTGTTTGTTTTTTGAGTCCAGGGCACGGGGAAAATCCCTCAAGCTTTTTTGGGGGGGTCCGAGACCCCGGCTGGGAGCCCAGGAAAGCATTGCCTGTGACCCTATTCCATGAGAAAAGCTTCCAGCATTCATAGATGAACTAAAAGCAACAAAGGTTTGAAATAAATTGTAGTTTAGTTATTCACAGGGTTAAACCTTATAGTTTTGGATTTTTAGAATGAAGGTAGTTGAAGGCAAGATGGAGGATTCTGGGTGGTGACCCATGTTCTCCTTCTCCATCTCCTGCTGTTGAGGTGGCACAGAGACATTGGTAGAATGGATTTGAGGTAGAAATTGTGTGTTTAGAATAGGTCATAGTTATTGGCATAGTATTGTAAATATAGTACGTACTAAGAGTTAATTGGCTCAAAGGTTCTTAAAAGGCCTTGGATTTTTACCTCGTGGTCTGTGGCCATCCCTGTTTTCCAGTGTGCACAGCCTGGGTTTAGGCAGCATGTGAATTCCAAGATAGTAAACAACCCAGAAGAAAAAGCTGCAAGTTTCACTCATCATTTTAAACCTTGGCACTGGACTTTGTGGGGTCCAGAAATGGGATTTCCCACATTCTGCTCCCTCACTCTCAAATGTATTTAAGCAGAAAACCTACAGCACACTGTGCTGGAATTTCTAGGCTGGTACTTAACTGAGAATTTTTTCACTCATGCTTTTCCAAGTAATTTGCTTTTATACCTATACAAATGACAATTATAATTAAAAGTCTTATGTTATTGTTAACATTGTGCCCTAGAGATGCATTATAAAATATACCTGCACTTTAAAGAATGAGCATACTATTTTAATTAGAAGAAAGCACCAGTATAGGAGAATAGGGAAGGCTGTTTCTGGGAAGTAGTCAATACCTACAGGGCACAGACTAGACTGTTACCTCTAGACTGCTTTCCTTTACTACAGAAGGCCTCACTTCAATGATAACTTTCAAGAAAAATTTAAATAAATGCTATGTCAAATATGAGAAGAAAAGCCAATTTGCAAGAGAAAAGTGGAGGTGCAATATTCATTTAATTCATTTGTATCACGATTATCCATACTGAAGAGAAAAGTGGAAAGAACAAAGTTCCTAAATTTTGTTGTTGCCTACCCCATTATTTGATTCTTATTATTGTCTTAAAGACATGCCATAGTACTCGACAAGTCTAGATGATCAATTAATTCAATATATGTCAAGAAAACAACCTCATATTTACAGTTTCACAGAAAAAATAATTAATAATAGAGGAAAATATGTGTGTTTCAGTCCTCTACTGAAGTCTTTGAGAAGAGAAACACATCTCCGAGATATAACTACAATTTGATTAGGAAAATTTGCTACTTTCTACTAAACTTCACAACAAAATATTCTGACTGGAAATTGCATGTCACTGACTGGTCCTGTGAATTCTGTTAGAAGGGAGAGAAAGCTGTTCACTATTTTGCAACTGGGCACAACCCATTTGCCACCATGCAGGAGTTTCGTTTGCTTGGTTTCTTTTAAAAAACTAAAAATAACATATTTTTGCAAGCAGATGGTAGCAACAGGTTTGATACAAACATTAAATGTAAAGTCTCCCCCTTTTGCCTACTCCTCATGTAATTTTACTGGATGGAAAATGTTTCAGATCTTGCAGAGATATGCTCTTAGATCCCAGAACAGACAGGAAAGTTCAAACTAACTTCCTTTTAAACATGGTAATTAGTTCTCGGTCTCGATTTTTTTTAGTTGGGATATCAAAAAAGAAGTGCTCCAAGAATCAAATTTTGCTACCTCTAACTGGAAAGCCTCTAAAGAACAAATGTATATACTAAAAAAGAAGAGATGCCAAATCACAGCAAGAACATGAGATCCTCATGCCTCCAAATGATGCTTTAATCTGTTAGAAGGAAGGTCAGTTTAGGATTATTGTGGTATATACTTTCCATTAGCTGGAGGCCTCCTGCTCCCCCATATGCTGTTTTTCCTTATAAGTGCAAGAAGGACTGTTCATTCCAGTAGTGGGGCTGCATGCAGTCAGTCTAATTTATTGCTTTTGGGTTGACAGGGATCAAATGAACATTTAGGGTCAAAAAACCTGTAGCTGCTAAGCTAATTATAGCAGGGAGAGAGTGTGTGTGGGAGGAGAGATGAGAGTTGGAGTGCTGGACTTGAACAGAGAGGTGAGCAAACCTGCACAAGTGTAAATGACAAATGTTTACTGCAATGCAAATGCTGGCATGGCAACTTGAGTTGTCCCTGTGTCCTAGACCAAAAAGATAGGAAATGTGAGCTGCTGGAACATGAGTAACGTCTTCCCAGCTTCCAGCAGCATGAGCAAAAAGGGCACATCCTCTTGCCAATTTTTCTCCCTTTTTCTTTGAGCACTTATTTTTGGGATGTGTGCTTTCCAATACCTATTTTTCTGGAGTGTGTGCTTTCCATCAGCTGTGAAAGCATTTATCAGTGTCTTCTGAGAAGCAGCTGAAAGCACAGACAAAAGTGGGTGACTGGTGGCCACACAAGTAATAACCATTCAGAGAGTTTTATCCTATTCAAGCAAAGATGAGTTTCTAGTCCTGACTGGCCCCCAACATTTTTCCTCTCAGTTACAGTGACCAGCAGTGGCTGAACAAAAAGCTATATTGTAAGGAATTCTTCCCACAGTCAGCCTGGGTAATTCTGTGAAGTGCTACAGATTTTCATGCAAGAAACTGAAATTCAGTATATCCATTTATACATTGCCATACTGTGTTCAGTATGGCAATGTATAAACCCCTGATTAAATTACATACAGCTTTAAAAAAGAAAAAGTCCACTGCTAAACTTGCCATTATTTCAAAAGAATGTGTTCAAAGGATGTGAGCTACATCCCTGCTGACCTATGGATCCGTTTCCCATGGCAACTGGAAGGTTTACTTTACTTCCCAAGAAGCTCTACATGACCTTTGGCCATGCTGGGCCAATATGACTATGAAAGTAGCTTTTAGTTCCTACATCATTACATAGTAGTGCAGTCACTGCTCCACATTCTCATTCTGGTAACAGGATGTTTTCCTTGAAGATTCTTGAAGACCAAATTTTCATATAACTGGCACACACACTAACATAATAACAACAATAATAAAATAACAACAACAACCAAAAACCCACAACAAAACACACAAAACCCACACCCAACATAAAAGCCCAAGCAACCAAGAAATCGTGCTGCCACAACCCACTTAAAAGAACAATAAATTCTAATTAGCTCTTGTATCCACAGCTAAAAGTCTTTGGAAAAAAAAAAATCACTGGAAAGAACAGAAGCCCACGTTTCAGGTCTAAATCTGATTCCCAGGATTAGGGATTAACACACAGGCTTCCAGTGCAATAGCAAAAAATCTGTTTTGGTCAGTTAAAACCTTAGGTGAAGAACAGACAAACCAATACTGGTTCTGTCCACCTGAAAATGGTGGAATACTGGGAAATTTCTTCAGACAGTATCCAGTTCCACACAGGGCCCAAGATTTCAGAAATACGTGTCTCACAGCACATGTAAGAAAGGGATGAAATGCTACCAGTGCTGCCTCTCAAAGACTCATCTCTTTTGCTCTCTGCAGTTCCATCCTTCAGCTAACTTCCCTCTCGTCTGTGCAGGGATGCTGTTGTAAATCACACAACTGCTAACTGCACTCACTGCCTCCGTTTCCAGGACTGCTAAGTAGTTTAAAAGTAAAAGTAGTTGCTTCGAATTCTTTTCCAGGTTTTTACGGATCCAGCTTCTGTCTTCTGCAAGCTCAGACCTCCTACAATTCATTCTCACTGATCTTAATTTTGCAATAAGAGTCAATAATAATAATAATAATAATAATAATAATAATAATAATAATAATAATAATAATAATAATAATAATAATAATAA